>JAUEJL010142782.1:0-10706 GCA_032274825.1 Drosophyllum lusitanicum | reverse complement strand
TATAAATCTTTTTTCTTATTTTAATGTCTTTTAGAATTTATTTTTAAAATTAATAAAATAGTTTATGCAAATAAAAGGAAAATTGAAAAAAACGGACATGTTGTAGAAAACTTTTTTGTGACATTGAATTGCGCGAATAACATATCATTACATTCTTGAAAGCAACATGTTGTAAAACACAAATAATTTGCCGCCGCAGCAAAGCGAGGGTACGATGCTAGTATGATATTATGTGTACATGTGGCAAAACGGGACAATTGAGTAATCGGTCACACGAGTTCTTTTTTTGATATGCTTGTGAAGATGGTTTGGCCCACCAACTCATCTTTGTCCTTTTTTTTAAATTTTAAAATAACTAATGTATTATATATGATTAAAATACTATCTTTTAAAATAAAAAGTTTATGTTTTAAATAAATTGATCTAGGTGGTTGTAAGCTTTTCAATACTGTTTTGAATGACTTCTGACAAATTTCGTTTTTACCGTCTCGGGTTGAGTAATGTGTCAAAACAAGTAAGTTTTGACGCGGTCTGCATTGGGTAGGCCGACCAACACTTCTAGTTCAATTTTTTAATGTATTAAATACGGTTAAAAGACTATCTTAATTAGTAGATACGTATAAACATGCACACATAGACAAATACACAGAATACATATATGTGTGTGTTTAAGTGAACGGCCGGTAGGAATGCAAGCTTTTTAATACTGTTTTGGACGACCTTTTACAAATTCTATATTTACCTAAGTTTAAAATTTTAACCATTTGACCAGCTGGAGAGAAATAAACCCCAAACCGACCAATTTTAAAGTAAATGAGTCTAAATTGCCATATCTAATCATGCATCTGATAGATCCTTTAACCTGCAGCTCATAACTGAAGAACTTGGTATGAACCTTGACAATATTGAACCCGAAATGCTTGGATCTTGTAAGAAGGTTTGTTACATCACTTAAAGTAAGTAAATGATATTTGGGCTGGTATATAATTAATGATAATTCATGTTGTAGGTCACTGTATCCAAAGATGACACGGTTGTGCTTGATGGTGCTGGTGATAAAAAGTCTATAGAAGAGCGATGTGAAGAGGCGCGCTTTCAATTAAAATGGTTTTGTAAGATATATTTTTTAAGAATTTTTAAAATAAAAAATAATAATTGTCATTTTGTCTGACAGATTAGGTCAGCAATCGAGTCTAGCACATCTGATTATGATAAAGAAAAGTTGCAAGAGAGGTTAGCCAAGCTTTCTGGTGGTGTTGCTGTACTCAAGGTTTGTCACTTTTACAATTTTTACTTTATGATCAAAAGTGTATGCATTTATGTTGAAACAATGTTTAGATTGGAGGAGCTAGTGACACTGAAGTAGGTGAAAAGAAAGATAGAGTTACAGATGCTTTAAATGCCACAAAGGCAGCTGTTGAGGAAGGAATTGTACCGGGTAAATCATCAACTCGTTTTGCATCTCGAAATATGATATGAAAAATTAAAGGAGATGATACACTTAAAAGTAATTCCCTTTTGCAGGTGGTGGTGTTGCTCTTCTGTATGCAGCTAAAGAACTGGATAAGTTGCAAACAGCCAACTTTGATCAGAAAATAGGTGTTCAGATTATTCAGAATGCACTAAAGGTCAGAACAGTCACATCTAGTATGGACTAAAACAGGTCTCATTTACTATGATCAAAACTGGTCGGGTTGGGCCAGATCGGGTTGACTCACAAACACTTTCTTGCTCGTATATACAAGTAAATTAACATATTCATTATGATAACAGGAACAATATTGTTACAAATTGAACTCACAATAGCCATCTAAATCATTGAATGAAACAGCTACATTGCTGTATGCATGAAAAATACGTGTCGGGGCGACTTTCAACCTGTTTTGACTCGTTTAGCTACAATTTCTGTCTCGGCCTGTTTGATACAAAGACAACCAAAATTGACCTGTTTTTAAGTAAATGTGTGAAAATGGCTACCTCACTCACTTGTAATTTTAATACCAAACAAATGTTAACCTAGTTAAGTAGTTATTTGGTGCATAAGATAAAGAAACTGTGCATCTTTACGTGACTAATTACAGATGCCAGTTCATACAATTGCCTCTAATGCTGGAGTTGAGGGTTCAGTTGTTGTTGGGAAGCTTTTAGAACAGGATGACCTGGATCTTGGATATGATGCAGCTAAAGGTTTGTGCATATGCTTTTCTTTCTTTCTTTTATTCCTTGTAAGGATTATCATTGATATATTTTTTTTGGGAATTGGGAAGTCTTTATAAACTGTCTTGTATGCAGGTGAATATGTGGATATGGTGAAAAACGGAATTATTGACCCATTGAAAGTGATTAGAACAGCCTTGGTTGATGCAGCAAGGTTAGTTGAAGTAACGATGGTAGGCTTTGATATATACATCTAATCATTGACCCGTTTCCTATATGTGTGTAGTGTGTCTTCTTTGATGACAACCACCGAAGCTATTGTTGTTGAACTCCCCAAACCGGCCAGCGAGGCAGCTCCAGGAATGGGTGGTGGAATGGACTATTGACCCTTGCTGTGATATGACAACAGACTGACATTTACTGACAAAATAAACACACACAAAATTGCCTTTAGACACCGAGTAAGTGTTGACTTTAATGCGAGAGAAGTAGAGTTGTCCCTTTTTTTGCTAGCATTTGGCTTATGAGCAACTTGATTAGCATGCGGATATTTATTGAAGGGCAAGTTTTATCAATCCTTTTTATCATTATTAACATAATGTGATGCCATTTGAATTATTTTTAATGGAATAATGGGTGTTTGGAATTGCTTAAATAGCTTGGGATTATGAACATTAAATTGCTGATTCAAACTCAGTTTATAATCAAATAAGCAATCCCATACACCTACAAAAGTGGATGCTATGTTCTGAGATAAGACTAATGAACTATAATTGCCCTGGAGATACTGCTTCTCTCATCTATACACTTGATTGTTCTAATTCCTGCCTACTACGCCCAGTTCCATTTCACACACACAGGGTGTACAGTACGTTTTTACGTTTCTTGTGTAAAGTAAAGATAAGGATAAAGGAACACATGGTGTTATTTTAATGGGTGATTCTAGAAGAAGATTATGACCGGCTTCTTTTCAACCTACATTCATACTTCAAGAAGGTTTTAGCAGAATTGGAAAGAAACGGGTAATTACAGACTCTATTGACTCATGACCCGTGTTTGGTTGTGCGAGGTTTCGTTTAGAAAGGGATAAAAAATGTCATTTTTAGTAATTTTGCAAGATTTATGAGTGATGGATGCTTCTTTCTAATGCACGTACAGTCATGTGGTGGGATGCGTGATTCCACCGCGATCAACCTCTCATGGTGTAATGGCGAAGGTGGAGCCTGAGAGCGTCTCAGGCCGGAAAAATGGTTTTTTTTATTGTTTTATTTTATGAGGATAAAAGGAGTAACGGTGTGATGGATGAAGAGTTAAATATGATGGATAGGATAGTGTAGTGTGATTGAGAAAAAACCGGACGTGATACAATGTGATAGTGTGACGGAGAAGACACCTCTTACAAGCCTACAAAAGGACTAACCTAGACTCAATCATTAAACACCTAACAATACAATTCAAATTTGGAAGATTCATGTCATCTAATGAACAAACAAAACAAAGGGTCAGGACAAAAACAGCAAAAAGGGAGGTTAAGTAACAATCACACTCAATTCCCCAATGAACGCACCATGGTTTTGAGGTTAGCCAACTCAACATAGACACGATTTGTGGCCACTAGATTTGAATTTTTCAATGCTATTATATTAAACTTTTGATTGATTAGTATAAGATTAGTGAATAATTAATTAATTAATGTGATTTCTCGAGCACCGTCCCGCTCCTAGCAGCGTTTTGTAACGCGTGTTAAGGGTTGGGTAAACCCCCGAAGGACCCACCAACCAAGTTTTGTTATCTTCTGTTTGGTTTTTTTCTTATGGCTTCACCTGCACTCAAAGCAACATTCTTCATCTTCACATGTATAACTTTTTTCTTTTTAAAAAAAAAACCATTCTCCTTTTTTGAAATATTTTCACACCATCAAATGATGTAGATGCATATATCTTTGACAGCTTTTATAGCAATTAAGTAGAAGGAACTTTATAGTAAATGCTAATTAATGGTATAATTTTGATCTATGACCATTGAAGGATACTGTTGCCGTGCATTTAGGAACACGACCCAAAATGTAAAAATCTTGCTGCTTTCTTGGATCTATTCTTCCTAACATTTGTTTCATTCTCCAATTTGTTAACTTGTTGTACTCGTAATTATTTTAAAAAAATTTAACTAGAAAAACATACAATTGTAAAAAGACCAAACTTGTCGAGGAGCACCATTTCACTTTACAAGTTACTTGGTTTACTTTCTTAACAAGTAGCTAACAACATTCTTATAACAAAATCTTGATACGAATAACCGAGACCGTGTAACATCCTTGTGATAATAGGATTCCGTGAGTGTTTTATACGAGTTTTTTGTTTTATAACAACAAGAAAAGTACGATGTTTGTTTTCGAAGACATAAATGTCTTATAAGAAGGTTTGTGAAAAAAAGATGTAGTTTTTAGCTTCTCAAAATAAGCAACAATAAGACAAAATACGTGTTATGTTTGCGAAAAAACAAACAAGCTTATTAGAAACGTCTGCAGACGTTTCCTTAAAATAAGACCTTGTTTTAAAAACAAACAAACAAAAAAAGCCTAAGTACTTACATAAACAGTGTCTTCCATCTTTTATTTTCTTTTTCTTTGATGGGGTTTGTTTCTTTCCCTTCCTATAACATGGTTTATTTTTATTAATAAATATAACAAATAGAAAAGCAGAATTTATTCCAAACCAAGAAAATAGATTGCTTCTGAACAATAATAGAGTGTTCAAGAAATGAAGTGTCTGCTAACAGTATCTACTTACTAAGGCTTAGTTGTTGGGCTGACTTTTTAACCCAATTATTACTCAAACCTGACAAATTGGAACCTTGCTACCTTCTTGTTTATTTAATTATTACTTTAGTGGGGGGGAAAATGAGATCCAAGGAGCCTCACTGATCATTACTTCCCTCAGAGAGACTACTAAGTTTCCAAAAAACCACCACTAGCTGGCCTCTAATTCAGAAACTTCAAAGGTTAGTTAATCTTCTTAATTGTAACTCCTTAATCTTGTGTTTTTACCTTCTTTAACTATTTACTGAACATTAACCATGATCACCATTGATGGGAGGTCATTCTAATTATACCTTGTACGTCATTTTGATTTGATTTTTTTACTAGTTAAACTAATTACGGGATGGTTGAGCATGGAGAAATGGTTGAAAATGATGTGTTTGTAGACATCAAACTAAGCAATGATGAGATTGTTCAATGGCAAATTTTGCAATATAGGAGCGTAGAGTGCCTGGTAAGGAAGAAGAAATCACTAAGAGCCCGTTATACGTATGGCATTATCTTCTCATTGGTAAATCTTTTAGCTTGGTTTCTGCGAGACTATGGTCAACGGTTTTCCCATCAGTTCCACAGTAAGTTCCTCAAATTTTGAAATTCCTCAGTAGCACAGCCGTCAATGGTTCCATTTGGGTTAAAATTGATTTTTGTGCAGTTGTTACGGCTTGTGGACCTGAGGGCCATGACTGTTTCCAAACAATGGGAGTTCTCCGCGTGAGTTTGGGATGTTTCGTATCTTTCTGTAGCAGAACAATCTCAAAACCATGTATATAATTCCATATCATTAATTAGTTCTATCTTAAACTTCGGTTTCAGTTTTCTATTTATGATCTGTTTTGCTAGCCTTAACGTATGTTTCTAGATATTCTTCTTCATGTTGTTCTTGACAACATGCGGCACAACAAAGTTATCTAATATTCGTAATACATGGCATTCTGGATGGTGGACCTTAAAGTTTGCTGCATTGATGATCACACTAGTGTCTTCATTCTTCATCCCCTCAGATTTTGTTCATTTATATGGTAAGTCATTCAAATTAATTGCACGGAGCTGTAAACGCTAACTATATATATTTGATCTAAAAGTTTCAAGTTTCTTGCAGGTGAACTTGCTCGAGTTGGGGCAGGGTAATCTCTTCCAAAAATCATATCTTTCTAAGAGGGTTTTATAATCATTTTCATCAAAATCAGTTCTTACCGAAATGTATGATCCAGGGTTTTTCTCATTCTCCAACTTGTAAGTGTAATCGAGTTCATCGCATGGTGGAATGCTTACTGGATGCCTGATGAAAGAAAGAAGCAAAGGTTAGAATGTTAGATATTAAGGCTTTGTTTGTTTTTTAAAATAAGGTCTTATTTTAAAGAAATGTCTGCGGGCTCGCAGGCTTTTCTGATAAGCTTGTTTGTTTTTTCAAAGAAACGTCTGCGCGCCCGCAGACATTTCTATAAGATTGTTTTTTCGCAGACATAAGACCTTATTCTGTCTTATTTTTGCTTATTTTGAGAAGCTAAAAACTATATCTTTTTTCCGCAGACCTTCTCAGGCTTAAACCTTCTAAACCACATCTTCTCCTGAAAACATGAAATAAGACATAAGACATTTATGTCTTCGAAAAACAAACAACACTTAATTCTCTCAGATTTAGCTACAGTTTCAAATGTGTCATTAAAACCAATATCGTCAATGACACTTTTCTTGAAGTGTGAACACAATTCTTATGTTTGCAGCTCGTGTTGTGGATTATTCATGTCAACGCTATTTTATATGGCGTCTTTATGTGGGATAATTGCGATGTATGCACTATATGCATCAAAACCTTCATGTACCCTCAACATATTTTTCATCACATGGACAGCAATCTTGCTTCTTGTCATGATGGCTATATCCTTGCACTCAAAGGTATGCATATATATACATGTTGTCTCCGCCAATTATACAGCCATTCACTACCTCAATCTAACTGTCACATTCGAGACTTGTAATTAACAGGTGAATAAAGGGCTTTTATCATCAGGGATCATGGCATCTTATATTGTTTTCCTATGTTGGTCTGCTTTAAGAAGGTCTGCTATCGATTATTTGCATGAAGTTTAATTAGATAATCACTTGGAGTTTTGTTATGGTAGTTCTTATGGTTTTACAGTGAGCCTGTCAATGAAGGATGCAGCCCTGAAAAGAAAGAGAACAAGCATGTCGACTGGATGACCGTGCTAGTAATTAAGCCGACACCCTCAGCTCCCTTTAATTTGTTACCTCAAAAGTTAAAACTTGATCAATATTGACTATTTCCAATTTTACTGTTATTGTGCTTGTAGGGATTCTTGATTGGGGTCTCCGCCATTGTCATGGCAACATTTTCCACTGGAATTGATTCACAAACATTTCAGGTTCCTCCATGTTTGACGATTATTATCCTAATTTATGATCGATTAATGCTTATGCATTGATCTTTGTTTTTTATTATATACAGCTGAAGAAACAAGAAGATCAAATGGAGGATGATATCCCCTATGGTTATGGATTTTTTCACCTGATATTCTCATTGGGCGCTATGTACTTTGCAATGCTGTTCATCAGCTGGAATCTTGATAGCTCAACCAGGAGGTACGTAAGATCCAGAATCCAGATATGCTAATTTCATTCTGATTAAATAGGTGACAACTTATATTAATAAGATTTGATTTGATAAGAATCAGTGTGCTTGTGAAACGACACGCGTACAGATGGAGCATTGATGTCGGGTGGGCAAGTACATGGGTGAAAATAGTTAATGAATGGTTTGCAGCCACAATATACTGTAAGTATGTTCTTATAGACGTATATTACAGAGACAGGGTCACGTGACAACAACCTCGATCTTTCGTGAGAACACATTATTCGCAGCAACTTTGCATTATTATGTTTTACAAAAAAATTCTCCAAATGTAACATTTTCACAATATAAGGATGGTCTGGATGTTGCATTTAATCAGGGAAAAAAAAGTGCTACGAAGGTACAAACCTTCACCATGAAAAGGTTAATTAAAGTGTATCTAAGACAAAGCTTCACAGTGTTCTCACAGCCCTCAGGAGGATGTTCTCACCAGAACTTGACCCTGTTATAGGCCTGGTTGTTGTTTGGTTATATGTGATTAATACTAGAGTGTGTATATGTATATATATGTATGTATGTATGTATGTTGACTTTGACCTCTGTAATGTGACTATATATTCAATGCAGTATGGAAATTAATTTCCCCAATTGTGAGACAACCCAAGATAATGAATCATGAAGAGCTAGCTATGCAATAAGAGCAGCTGCAGGATTCAGATTGATTGATGATGCATTCTCTTGGGCATGAGTTAATGTTAGATTCTAGTCATACAGTTGTTAGTTAATAAGAATGATGTTATAGGCGGTTAGATAGAATAAACCACTTATTTTTACAACATATAAAGATTGATTGTATGGTTTTGTTAGAACCACTACACCAAATATAAAAAAGATTCTCTTCTGTGGTTTAGATGATTTACATGCTAAATTATATTATTATGCCAAAGGTAACAACTTGGTTAAACCAACTCCATTTTCTTATTAATTATATACAGTACTTGTTTATGTACGCAGCATTGCTAGCTGGTATTTAAGCACTGCACCCACCTCCATCCACGCATCGATCCAAATTAAAACAAGCTAGCTTAATTCAATTCTCAAGATGTCTAAGCTTTGTTTATCTTTCATCTTCAAGATTCTTGTTTTGCATATCGGTATCTTGAAAATCACCGCGGTGGATCCAGCAGAACATGTTTTTGAGCTTTACATGCACGATATTCTTGGTGGCAGCAACCCAACTGCAAGACCAGTAACAGGTTTATTAGGTAACATATACAGCGGTCAAGTACCCTTTGCTAGACGTATAGGCTTCCGTGCACCACAAAACGGCGTCGCAATTCCCAATTCCAACGGTGCCATCCCAACCGTAAACGCTAACGGAATCCCACTCGGAACTGGTTTAGTCGGCACCCAATTCGCCGGAGGAAACCTGAACCAAAACAACGTTCAGAACCAGATCGCAGCCCAATTGGGTCCAGATGGACTTGGGCTAGGGTTCGGGACCATAACCGTGATAGATGATGTGTTGACGGTGGATCCTAAGCTGGGTTCACAGATGTTAGGGAAAGCACAAGGGGTTTACGTATCGAGCTCGGCAGATGGAAGTAGACAGATGATGACATTCACGGCCATGATGGAAGGAGGGGAGTATGGAGATAGTATCAACTTCTTTGGGGTTTATCATATCGGGAGTGCAATGTCACGATTGTCGGTGACGGGTGGCACCGGCAAGTTTTTGCATGCGTGTGGCTTCGCTGAGGTTCGGTCACTCATACCGGCCGGTCAGATTGTTGCGGATGGGGTGGAGTCCTTGCTCAGGCTCACTGTTCATCTATCCTACTGATGGGGTGGAGTGCTTGCTCAGATGGAGACTCGATTAATTGGGATATGAACGAAGGAAATATTGTGTGTGGTTTTAATTTGTGAACAAAATGTCATCTTGAATTTGTTTGTATTCACCCTTTCTATGTTTTCTTTAAATGTATATCAATGTTTCCATAATCTTAGGATTGGCGATTTGGATTCAAAGAAAAAGGAAAACCATAACTATCTCGAGCTCATTTGTATACCATATATTCATTACATAATACATTAGCCGGGTGCTGTAATGAATATATTACACATTTATGTTCTTGATGTTATCTTGAAATACCCCGATTTACAAATATAGGTCACGTAAATCACATAATCAAATTTCAAAAACACTTCATCTAATAATCAAAACATCATATTACATTTCGGCTTTTCACAATTTACATGCAATTTCACACAAAATTATCATAAAAACAATCCGATTCCTCTAATCTCACTCAAACACATTATCATTTAACTGGTCATTTATACTACATTCAACATCAGTACATCATAAAATATATCTTTCTCAACTAGGGGTGAGCACGGTTCAGTTTTGGCATAAAACCGATATCAGACCGAAAATTTCGCTTTTTGGAAAAACAAAACCAAAACCACTAGCTTTTGGAGTTTGGAGCGGTTCGATTTTCAGTTTTGAAGTCTGTTTTTGGTTCGATTTTACAGCTTTTCCGTTTTAACCATCGAGATTTGAAGTCATACAACCTTCATTGTGAAGCTATGAAATTAAACAGGACTGAAGCTGTAACGACCCGATTATTGTAATAATATTTATCGAGAAATAAAATATTATTTTCGAAAGTCCAACTTATTAATAATAATAAAGGAATATTATTATTAAAGAAGAAAAGAAAGGAAAAGTGATAGAAAAGAAGGGAAAATAAAATAAATAAAAAAAGGAAAATTCTGAAAAAGTCGAGGTCGCGACGCGACGCGTTAAGGGTCGCGGCGTGACGCGTTAAGGGTCGCGGCGTGACGCGTCTGGGCGGCAAGACACGTGTCAGGTTGCGTGTGTCAGGCGGTAGCGTGTGTCAGATAAGGTTGCGTGTGTCAGTACGTCGCGACGCGACGCGTTCGGGGGTCGCGACGCGACGCGTCGGCCAGAAAATGGGTCTATAAATTCAAGCTCATTTCATCCGATTTTTACACACACACTTCCACCTCTTCGTTACTCTGCCCATTTTTCGAGAGAAAACAAGTTTAGTGAGCGTTTAAGGGTGTCGGGTTTCGTTAGAACTCGTATTCGAGGTGCGGGGTGAACGGAGATAGCGT
>JAUEJL010142771.1:0-10707 GCA_032274825.1 Drosophyllum lusitanicum | reverse complement strand
CTAGTTTGCATATAAGTTATCCTAAATCTACACTATTTTTGTTCACGACAGAACTTGAACCCGCTATTCAGTCGTATTTTAAACTTAACTTATCGCTTCTTTTGATATACAAGTACAAATTTCACTGTTGATCTGGAATAATTTCCATTAAACAATAGTGTATATATATGTGTGTGTATGTATATGTGTGTGTGAGTGTTAAATCTGTTATGAACAATAAATTTACATACTAATCATAATTGAAATTTACACTCGTATGAAAAACAAATACCCGAAATGGTCCGTTTATACGTAAAGAAATTCGGATATATTGTCAATGCCTAAAGCTTGCTGGAAGTGTCGATTTTGTAAAATACTCCTTTCTCACATCTTCCGCCGAGCAAAACTTTACCTTTTTAAGGAGTTCAGATACAAATAATGAGATGTGAGAATTTCGACACGCTAACTCAAGAATGAGTCCTCAAACGGGTAAAACAAAAATCAAACTAGTTTAAAAAGAAACGGGTCAAAAGTCGCCAAACCCCCAAAGTGTGTCTTTGATACATAAAACCTCTGATATCACTTTATCCAAAAAAAAGTTTACTTTTTTCAAGTAACACTTGTCGTTAATAGCTATCTTAGCCGTTTTTGGACAAAAAGCGTCGTAACTCATGGGTCAACTCAACCCGACCATATACAAAATTACCCGTAAGAGTGTACAGAAGATGAGAAAAGAGCAGAAGTATAGGTGGAAATAGTTTACCAGAGAAGCATATGACTTCACTAAGGGCTTGGCTAGCTGCCAGATTGGCTGAAATACAAAAGGAGCATCAACAAACAGTACTTGTCCCAACCGCCTTGGATAATAGTAATATAACACATCAAACTGCCAATATCCAATAAGAAAAATTAACTTGCATATATCTTTGATTATACACCAAGAAATAATTCAATAAACAAACAATAATTACCAACGAGATACTTCTTTAAGCGAATACTAGAGATCGCAATACCAGTTTATCTACACGGGTCATATTTTATCCTTAGCAGGTCAAACAGGTATAATAAAAAACTGGCTTAAGAGGAAACATGTCCAGAGTGGTTGAAGGTGTAAATTTATGCATATAAAACAGGTTATAAACTTATAATTGAAATTCTATATTTTAGTACTTTTTGTGATCTTATATGACAGAATATTTAAAGAATGGACAAAGATATGCCAGGAAAATCCGACCCAACTCAACCCGTTGCCCAACTCACCCAACCGCCCAATTAGAATTACAAATAACTAAGGGAAGTATCCAAAGACCAATAATCAATTCATTCATAACTTACCAAAAATGTCAAGAATTTAAGATCTGAATTTTGTAGACCGAAACCACGAAGATCAAATATCCCAAGTATCTCTTCTTTACCATCCGGGAGTCTACTTAATGCCTTCTCTAGCAAAAACACACATAACCTTTCGTCCTCAGATCGATCAAACATCTGTAGCAAATCATATAATAACAACCAAGACACAATTAAATCAACACGAGATCTTAATTCACGGTTTTTTGTATTTGTCATAATTTATGTTGAATATCATGTATTTATAAAATCTTGTCACAAATTATACCTCTGGGATATGTTTTGATGGCACTACTATTAGTACTGGCCTGCCATGAACATCAAGTGAATCATGAACATAAGATTTTCCAGTTGCAGCTACTCTTCTCACTGAATCTTCTGTCAGTTTTGACACACCAAACTCTTGTCGCCATTTCTAAAAATATCATATAAACCAAACAAAACCAAAACAAAACGTAAAAAGATCATGAAAATTGAAGTAATTAAATCCATGCAGGAAAGGAAAAAAACAAAAAACTAAACTGTGTCTCCTTTGATTAGATTAATGAAATTTCCTCTAAAAAGTAGACTAAATAATAACTTAGGACTTGCGACTAAAACATATTCTGGCTAAAGAGGCTAAAATATCGGGTAAGGAGTTTGGTCATTAACCAGAAAATTATGTGATTTATTATGGCAAATTTCAACCATTCATATATAAATGGTCTGATTTGGGTTATGGTTTATTTTTGATGGGTCAAATGGGTTAAGTGAAAAGATTTAAGTATGTACAAAAAAAAGTTTAACTAAAGTGTATTATTTGCATAAAACCTCTTAAACCATTTCTTTAAAAGATAAGTTAGATAATTATTTCTAACTATATTTATAAAGTCAAAAAAGATGGATAAAGCAGGTCAGTCGAACCCCAACATGTCCAGTATTGACCCGCACTAATGTTTTGACCTTAGCATGTTTGGCCTGTTTATCCAACCCATCTGACCTGCTCATCTTTGCCACTTCTACTGAATATAACCAAAAAAATGAAGGAAGCACTAGTTTCTGGCAAAGCAAGGCTATAAATTTCAAAGAATTACCCACAATTGCTTTGGTCAATTTTGAGACAGCCTCTTCTACAGAAAACCGCCTGTCCTTTAAAAACCAAAGAATCAACTCTTCATCATCTCTTCCATTTTTCCCTGTAGGAAGGCTATAGTAATCTTTTTCAAGCTTCTCTTTTACCTCAATTACTAACTGCAGAGTTCAAGAACATCAATGCTATTAGGTGAAATTAATACAATTGTACAGTAGTATACACATTACTGAAGCAAAGATGTTTATTATACTTTTTGCAAAATACAATTACGGATTTGGGTATGGTTGTTTCAAGACTAAAGATTTCCATGAAGAGTTCTCATTGCCATACAAGTCTATAAGGAAATTTAATAAGATGTTTCATTAACAGGTGTTTGTTTTAGCTTATTAAGAGCTTATAAAAGCCGGCTTACTTCTTGTAAGCTCATTTTTTTCCAGCTTAATTTTCATAAGTCCAACTTATTTTCTTATTTTAATCCGTAATAAGCTTAACAAATAGAAAATAAGCTGAAAAATGTGCTTATTAAAAGTAACCCGACCTTATAAGGCCTTAATAAGCTAAAACAAACACTCTCAAAGGAGGTGAAAGTATAATAAGATAAGGACAACATAAGAGTTTGAATATGAATAAAAAACTGAAATTGGGGTAAATGTTGTAAAAGTATCTATAACAAGTTCCATTCAACACAAGTATAAACACGAGCATCATTTTGTTGGTTCCGTGTGCAGTAACTAGGAGAATATCAACTAAGAGGTTTCACACATAGTATGTGTTCAACAATGATTTACAAGGTTCAAATGTTGCAACATTCGGGTTGACAGATAGTTTGAATCAAATGCAAAACTTAAAGAGTCTTGACTCACAAAATTGCTTTAAGAATTTCAAGTATTTACAACTTTCTTTGTGTGATAGTAAAGCAACATTGCTTGTAAGAGTGTTGCAACATTCTATTGGTTCAGAACTTGCATAGTTGAATACATGAATTCCTATCTCCCAGTATTATCAAAAACTTAACCTAATCACTAACTCCTCCACACCTCCATAAAAGTACAATCTAAATCCAGAATTACTAAATTGAAATATCTTTCAACTACCAAATTACCAAAATCAAATTGAACTCCAAATTCATCCACAAACCAAAAAAATAGTGACTCAAATCACCAGAACTAGTCAAACATTCATCATAAATACGCAATCGAAACACAAATCAATCAAGTAATAGAATAAGAAAAACTAAAAGTCAATAAAATTAACCTTGCGTGAGCTATCGGTATTGATTCCGGAAGAGGAATTCCTGACGGAGAAATGAACAAATGGTCTTGTGGAGGATGATTTACTAAAGAACTGAGTTTTCGCCGCCGTGGATTGAGCGGCGGAGAGGTGGTGGAAGGGAGCAGGTGCCAACCGGAGGGACATTTTTCGTTTTCGAGAGGTTAAAATTAAATTTTGAAAAACGATTATTTTACTTTGGGGTTTTTTGGGGTGGGTGGGGGATTGTGATTGGCTAAAGATAAGTGTTGCTTGGTGACGTGTTTATATAAGCGGCTTACACGTGGCACTCGATGCCGCTTGACCATAGAATATAGTATACCGTCACACCACCTAATTCTTGTTTTAGATAATAACCAGTCGAAAACGTCTCTTTGTGTAATGTTTAAAACCCGGGATGACCCGGCCGGTTTGACCGGTTAACTCGTGATCCGGTAAGAAGAACGGGTTAATATACACCAGGTTTTTGGTCAATTTTAGCTCGCATTGACCAGCCCTGGTTTATGGTTGAACTGGTTGACCCGGTCTGACCCGTTATTATTTTTTCATTTTAATAAATTTTTAAAACATAAAAGTTCAGCAATTTAATCACCTCAACAGTCGCCACTTTGAAACACTCACTCAACAAAAACCCTAAAAATGAGTTGTGAACCCCTTCTCGACAGTCGACGACGACTCCCATCCTCTCATCTCCGACCGGCATGAGACGATAGTTTATCTCTGACATGCGACTATCCTTCAAGCAGAAACCTCCATTGAGTTCACGTAACCTTCTCAATAGAATTTTCATTTTATGCTTGATAAATTATTTAGTTTCTTAACAGATTAGTAATTGTTTCCAAGTTTATATACATACATATATGTATACACTCACATATGCATATATATTTTAAAATTTTTAAAATTTTGAAAACCGGTTTGACCTGCCGGTCGAACAGGTTGATCCATGACCGGTGAGGAGATCGGGTCAACTAAAAACCTGGGTTTTAAAACATTGCTCTTGTGCACAAATTTTTTGCTAAATTTTTATCGAGCTACTCAAGCTTGGTTTGAGTTTGAACTCGTTCGAGTCTAGTTATTATTGGCGTTGAGTTTAAGCCCAAGCTTAAAAACGGTTGGAATTTAGTAAAAAATATATGTTTACTAACTTTGAACACATGTATTTATATCTATTATATATAACTAATCTTTAGTAGGTTTATGTTCTCCTTTGTGAGAACTTCACAAATATATATGATATGTTTAAAACGGAGTATGTATGAATGAGATATCGATATTCAAAGTGAAGTATTTTAAATGAAATGTCCCGCATAGGAGGAGTAAAATGGATTTATAACTATGGATTTGTAAGAGATTACAAGCTTTATTCTATATTTTTACTCCAAGTCCTACCTATACGCATGTGGTGGTGGTGCGAACTGTGGATTTTGTAGGCTAATTTCACAAAATTTGTAAGTGAACATGACCTGTAGACACGAATACAGCTTAGGAATATCGAGCTCGCACAACTTGTTTTTGCTACTTTTCTTCTACGAGATAGACAACGAAATAAGCAACTTAAATTTGTATGGTGTTTTCCGATCAAATGGGAAGGTTTAAGATTTCTAACCTAGTATAATTATGTTTATTTTTTGCCCGGATTACATTGTTAGTAAAACTGTTTATTGAAAACGATATAAGAAAAAGCTTAGCAGCAAGTAACATAACACACACACTCTCTCTCTCTTTCACACCGACTCACACAAACACATGTAGAGATTATTGACTCCTATGCTGTTATGGATGGAGGATTCAGTTACTTAGTAACAATCGACCTCTTCTTCTTGAATTCAAATCTTAGGCCTTAGTCTGCAAACTTAATAGATGAAGGATGTGTTTGGTGAAACTAGCTAGGGCTGTGGCTGAGATGAGTCTATTTGAACTTGCTTGATTGATCAGACATGCTAAGAGCTCATTTACATGCACATGATTCCCTTTTTTCGACAGCGATTAGATACCTAATCATGTCTATAATCGTTTATATATTTAGAATTTTATTATCAATATTAGAGCATTCACAAGAGATTTCGCTTTGGGTAATGGTTTTCTTCACAAGTAACATGTTTTAACAGTAGGTTGCTGCTTTAGAAGCGTGATCTCCCTACCACTCCACATATAAGGTTCGTTTCAATAACCTACGTATAATGAGGTTGTCCAAGTTTGATGAGTATTAAAGGATTTGTAGATGAAGATGATCGGCCATGATTCTTCTTCTTCATTGAGTGTCAACTTACATGTTAGCTTTTAAAAATAAAATGGTATTGTTTTATTAGAGCTTAGAGTAACTAATAATTGCTAATTACTAATTACCTTTTTAAAGCATATGTCGATTAAATTTGATGATCTTGGTAGATATTTAATGTTTCTTCTAATAGCATACTTATTTAAATATGCTATGTACATGGCTAATTTGGATGAGATTACTATGGGTGGAAGGACTGGAGTGTCAATTCGAAGGCATGAAATATTAAGTTGAAACGATGCACGCCACCACATGGACTGTGTTTACAGCTTAATTTAAGGGGTAAAGTATTTGGAGGTAATTCCAGCTTTAGTTTTCCGTTGCTTAATGTCATTTAACTTAATTATTATCTATAGGTACCACTTTAGTGTATATGGTTTAAACTGTATGCAATACTTTCATTATGTAAGATAACATAGGGCATTTGTATTGACACCTAAAGTTACAATCACAAACTTGAACTTGGTAATCTTAATATGGGAACAAGTGCTCTGAAAACACCTGGAGCTCCTATTCAAGTCTATAAGGTATTTACTCTTACTAAAAATTATCTCATAGGAGTTTGGGTAAAAGATTACCTACATTTTCTGACAAGAGAGATTTTTATTTTTTGTTACTTTTATATGCTTTTGCAGGCATTCATAGAAATGAAGCTATTTTAAATATGCTTTTCTATTTGAGATGTAAATAAATTTAATACCCGTGCGTGCACGGGTCTGTAAACTAGTACGATATTATAATAGATTACAAATACTGAGTTGTGTTCAATAAAGTTTGTAAAAAACATAGTCCTAAAATTTTATATTCAATCACAGGTGATTCAGTATACAATCACATGTGATTTGTAAAAGCATCGCATGTGAATTACGAAAATGTCACTCCGTCCAAATTTTTAAAATGCATTCTGGACCATTGATGTCATTGATCCAAAGATTAAAATTAGTCCCTTAGGACTATGAATTAAGTATGGACTATATTGAACATTCTTCTACAAATACTATATGAAAAATGATATATCCTCCTACTCACCACAAGATGACATGTGGAGTTCGCTAATTCTCTTTCTTCATCTCCTTCATTGACTTTGACACTTGTGTTGATTTTGTGAATAAGTAGATAAGTAGAAGGAAAAAGTATAAGGATATATCATCTGTCATACTATATTCCCATGAAAGCTTGAAGCTTCACATTTTA
Organism: Drosophyllum lusitanicum; assembly: GCA_032274825.1. Classification (NCBI taxonomy): domain Eukaryota; kingdom Viridiplantae; phylum Streptophyta; class Magnoliopsida; order Caryophyllales; family Drosophyllaceae; genus Drosophyllum; species Drosophyllum lusitanicum. The sequence goes on along the minus strand of JAUEJL010142771.1, from coordinate 3,562 downwards.
TGGTTTCTTAAAACCCATGAAACAGTTCTAACATCAATGTTATATCAAAATCTTTTAGGATGATTGTATTGGGACCCCCCTCATAATCTAAATGACCCCCTTTCATGTGACAATATGTGAGTGTAAAACCTATATTGAAAATTGTAATTCAATGCTTTGACATGTGTGGTATGAGAGAGGAGAGGGGCCAAATAGTAGCACCCAATCTTTTATTATATCCTGGAGTTTGCCTCTAAATTTTAATTTTAAAGCTTTTGAATTACGAAAACCCTATAAATGTTTTCTATAAATACGTCACGAATGCGTTATCTCTACGTGATCGTCATAACCATAACAACGTGAAACTGGAAACATTGTTTTTTCAGCATCAACAAATTACGCAATGCCGAAATTTTAAATTTGTATTCAAATATGTTTTTACCAACAATGTAAAAGAATCTGTAGTGTGGCATGTTGATTTAATTAAATCGTCCCAGACATTGATTAGTTAAAACTACAATATTGCTCGAATATTGATTTTACATTTTCTAAACCCGCTTCTGCTTATTTTAAGAATTTAAAAAATAACTTTAACTCTAAAAAATGCAAATATCTACAACAATTATCCATTCAGCGAGTTTCGATCAAGGTTAAAACTTTAGAACTGCTATGTTGACACGGAAGATCATAAACTCTTTATTTCATGTCAGCATCTTCACGAAGTAAAGATAAAGTGCTACCTTCCTCTTACAATCTCCAAATCTGGTATCCACTATTGGAACAATAAGATGCTTATATCCCTCTCCTAGAAACAATTATTCTAGGCCTAAATGGTTGGCCGTACGAGAAGAAGGTATTTGATGATCTTATATTCTTCTTTGATATTGATAATGTATGTACCAGAACAGCCTCCGAACCGGAGGTTGGTCAAGACTAGAGAAGGAAGCATCGGAAGTTAGATACTAATTTAGTAATGACAGATTGACAGCTGACACAAAGGATACTACCTGCAGAAGGTACACAATGTATTTAATGATGCACCGGAACTGCCAGAGAAGTATCTGCTCTGTCAGGTTAGCTGGTTGGACCAAGCATGCGACCACTAGACAAAGACCTCCTTTTGATACTCTATAAATATCCCCATTGTCCAAATGTGTATAACATACACTCTCCATTCTCTATATTTATCATCCTCTTCCAGAGATGAATATTTATCCTCACGTCCAAGCAAGGTCACGAGCCGAAGCTCGTGACAAGACTAACCGTTTGTTGTCTTTCAGATCCAGCAGACGGCCAGAAGAAGAAAGTTGCTTCAGCTTTCCGTTGTTGACACGCTTGTTTCAACAGATATCATTTGTAACGTCAAATTTTTTACTTAAAAAAACAGGTATTGTATATAATATCCAAGTATATAAGAGGAATTGGTGGATCAAACTTCATGATCATCATTTAAAGTGTTAAACTTGTTTAAAGATGGATTATAGACACTAATGTGCATTCACTTGTTATTGATTGAAAAAGTTTAGTACTACTTTCTACAACAATTAAAAGCTGCATCTCTTATAACAATTATTACTAACTTTTAGTATATTCCTTTTTTATATATCCGTAAAAAATATTTACCTTTGCGCCTTTGAGTATTTATAGTTACAAGTATCGATTAACATTAACCTACAATTTATTATACGTATTAAATTAAATGTATTTTCTTATATAATCATATCATAAAAATATGAGACAATCTTCTAATCTATATAAAAGACTAATTAAGATAAAAAAAATTATAGGATCTAATCATTTATTTAATAAATCAATTTTAATTAAACAATATTAACCATCAATTTATTTAAAGTTAGAGTTAATTACATAAATGGTCCCTATGGTTGTCATAAAATTTCACTTTTAGTCTTTTAACTTTAAAAATTACAAAAATAGTCACTGCGGTTGTCATTTTGTTTCGCTTTTGGTCATTTAGGTTAACTGCTGTTAACTTTGACCGTTAGTCAAAGGGTATATTGATCTTTTCTCACTCTATCCCTATTACCAAACATCCTCCACCTATTTCCTTCTCTTCTATTTTTATTAAACCTAAATTTGTTATTAATTTTCGGTTGATAAATTGCCTTTGACATATGAATAATTTTCTACATATCTGATTTACACATATGATATATATATCCCAAGAATATGTAAACAGTGGATCTAGCTTCTGGAATTTCTTTTAGCATATACATATGATTTACGTACCCTATAGTTAATGATAACAAATTTTAATTTATGGCATTAAGGTTTTGTGATCAAATAGTCTATACGCAAATTTACTTTATAAACATTTTTAAACAAAACCTCCATTAGTGTTTTCCTATGTTATAGAAAAAGATATTATAAACAATAAGTCAATAACATACCAGCAACTTGATAGCCTAAAATATTGGACAACTTGATTACGTATTAGAATTTATATGATATATTATCATTTTATAAATATATTCGAAAGTTAGATGTTATCGTTTATCCACATGATTTTAAAGATATCACAAAATTCTTTGAGAAATTAACTTTAACTCAACCAATTAAGATTATTGGATGGTTATTTTTGGTTCAATATCAAGGATAACTCTTTTGGAAGATTATGCGGTCTTGAAAATAATAAATTAAATGCAGATTTTTTTTTATTTCTATGATATATAATTGTTAAGTTTTGGAAGAGATTATCAATTTTATTTTATGCAAAAAAATCCTGGATCAAGTCTTTGATATATTAATATGTAAATTTATGTCAAAATTTGTTTTACGTATGTCACTTTCTATTGATTTATTGTCTCTAGTGGCTCTGCAGTTTTTATATTTTGAATTGATAGTTATTTTATAGATAATATATATGGATGACATCTAATTGTTATTTAGTGATTAAGGTTTATATATTACATATTAAAACTATTTTATGATTCAAAAATTTGCGTTTTTCCCGTTTAAAATAGATCTGAAAGTTACATATATATTGAAATATAAAACAACATAGTATTTCACAATCCTCTATTTTGGACAGATTAGTACAAGTGTAAAAGACATTGTTATTTGGTATCATTCATGTATTAGCTTAATTTGACATTTAACTAAGAAAAAATAACACAGTGAATCGATCATCATCAATGATGGAAAATAATCTTTTGATTATCATTAAAGATTGTTTATTATTTTCATATGTTAATATCGATTTATTAAAGGATTAGTATATCCTGTGTTAAATACAAATATAAAGTTATTTATTTGAAATTTTGCAAGAGGCAGATATGTGTATCTAAATTTCTGACTTGTGACATTTCCTATAGTTCATTATAAATGAATTCATCTAAAGATTGAATAATTTATTCTATAGCTCTATATGTGGGAATAACTCGGTCATATTCATAATTATTTTTCAGTTGTTACAATATAGAGAGAAGGCTATATATAAGAAATATGCTAAATGCAATTCTAAATTGATGGTCGCTTTTGACCGAGTAAACAATAAGCAAAACAATAAGCTTTCAATATAAAACCCGTCTTGTTGGCTTAATTGCATTCTCGGAAGTGAATATAA
>JAUEJL010142760.1:0-10707 GCA_032274825.1 Drosophyllum lusitanicum | reverse complement strand
TCGATCAATAAAATCAAAGATCTAAAAGTGTTCTCTCTGTTCTCATTTTAAAGGTGTTCTCATTTGATCCTAACTCTCTCTCTCTCTCTCTCTCTCTCTCTCTCTCTCTATATATATATATATATATATATATATATATATATAATCGAATCCGAGTTTCGAGGAGAACTCAAAACCAATATGTGAATTCGATTCTGGTTGAGCCTAACTATATATTTGACTTGAACTGTCTCAAACTTAGTGATTTTTTTCGAGTTAAATTTGAATACCTATGATCAAAAAGATGAGCTAAAGTTAAAAAGGAAGGTTTGAGTTACAGTGGGAGGATTGGAAGAGATAAAAATTGAAGTCAAAGGATGTATGACTCAATACAGGAGGAGAACTATTTTACAGAAACATGTGCTACTGTTTGGCGCGATGGTATATTTCCCTTTGGTTTAAGTATGGGTTTCTTTGTATGTATTGATTGAGTGTATTCTTGATGTTCTGTTTTTAGATTAGTTTGGGTTGTTATGTAAGCATTGATTTATGCTGTACTGATATGGACTTGAATATGAATGAAACTTAGATGTCCAAAAAAAATTTTGAATACTAAAGACCCCTAAATATCTGCATGGTAAAAGAAGCATGTTAACTACCTGCAAATGGCTCTTCACATGATAAATAGTCAACCCCTGAACACCCATGACTCTGAGTACGCCTTTTGGAGTAGCCCCTGTAAATATGTTTGATTAGGGTCAGCAAAAGTAAGCGCAAATTAAGCTAAGCAGTAACTTTATTTCATATATAAAACACATGGAAATGTATTGCTCTACATACAAAGATTTACTCTATCCCCACCAGAATTGCAGCGTTTGACTCCAAAAAAAAGAAACAAAACAAAACAAAACAAAAGCTTTTTACTATTACACAGACGCCCAAAGTATATTTCCTCATTCAACTTATAGATGTAGTGGACCCCAAAAAAACAACTATACGTGTTTTTCTAATGCTTAATATACGATCATATACAACTTAATATAGAAAATTCTTCCAAAAAAATGGATCCATTGACACACATGAATATTTTAATTTCTCCATTCCCCTCCCCTCTCCTTTTTTTTCTTTTTGAAGTATTCATAGCAATGTAATACCACTCCGCAATTAAACAAACATAAACACAATCCCAACAGTTTCATTACACAACTGTCAACATGATCAAGTATAACAAGTAAAACCCCTTTATCAAACTTTTTCATTGTTTCCGAACCCTAAGCTTACAGGTTTCTACAAAAACTTTTATTCATAGTTTTCAACATAGATAAAGTTCCTCAGACGTTAGGTGATGAACATGAAGGGAACTCACTATCAGGGCCACCCAGTTGTGCAACAGCATCAACAAATCGTTCATGAAGCTCATGAGTCCAACGGAGTCGTTGTTTAGAAGCTAGATTAGGGTTATTGTTGAGCCCATTTGCTCCATTCACCAGATCCATGATACTGGCACCAGTTTTAATGCATAATATATTCTTGCAAACTAAACTTCAACTAGCTTCACACTTCACTTGTATATATATATAAGTCCTTCACCTAAATGAAAATGAATCTGAGTGTAAGTTAGCAAAGAAACTCCCATACAGTTCGAAAATATAAAAATATAAAACTATTAGAATGTATTCCTGCCTTTTAAAAAGAAAATTAGAATGTATTTCTAAAAAGATGAAAATTCAGCAGCAAAAATAAAAGAATTGAACTTGATAAATTTAAATACGAGTTTATCTAGAGAGAGAGAGAGAGAGAGAGAATCTGTACACTTCATGAGGAATATAAAGACTACAAACCAACACCTAGCTGTAGCAGATAATTATCTAAATAAAAGAAGCATGATACTTGCCAACTTAGAGAGAAACTAATTACTTACACATGTGACACTCAAGTACAGTTCTTGAAAAATTTTGCAACAATTTTGGAATCAATACCAGGTTAATTATGAAACAAGACTTTCCGCAAAAAAAAAAAAAAACTAATAGTGAAGGAATTAGTGATTATTCTTTCAATCAAATTACCAACTTCAACTCATTCAACATTGTCACCTATTGTAGTTAACATTATTATCTGTTCATTTCAAAACTAGTGATTTTTAGAATGTACAGCTAATTTCGATTGTGTTTGTTTGGTGAAAATTGAGTAAAATAATTTTTCAAAAATTCAATAAAAGATACATTATACGACCCCACCTTGTTCACAGAAACTAAACTGATCCCTAGTGATTTGAGTGACATTATAACACATGAAATACTTTAACAGCAGATGAGAATAATAGTAGCAGGTTTAAGAAAAGAAACAAAAAGGAAAGAAAGGAAAGCATTGCATTAGAAATTTATATCTTCTTATAATATATGACAAGGCATCATACTAGGCGATTTGGCCTCTCTTTTTTATGCTTATAAAGAGTTGGTTAAGTGGCCAACAGCCCACTTCTATTCTATCAAAATACAGGCATTCAGATTAGTCCGAACCGCTTAAAGGGGGTTGTTTAATGAATTGTTTCTAAAGCTGCAGAAGAGGCTACAATTGATGCTATGGGAGCATGATAAGCATAACCTTGAATATGTTGCTGCTAAATGTCAATATGTAAACACAGCAAAGCTTCAACATATTCTCTTGACCATCCAGTCATGGTCAGATTCTAAATTTTCTACTTTCGTGGAAACTTCTAGGGATAGACAACATAGGAAGCTGTGGATGATTCCATGGAAGCCGGGTACTAATAAAGATGATACGAGGGAGGATTTTATTCCAAATCAATTGTCAAATTTCAGGCATGAAGACAAGACTTCTTTATGGGGGCAATATTGATAGAGAACATGCTACTAGTCCATATTGTTATGTTCCATACCCACAACTTGAGGCCCAGCCCAATAGCCCAAGGTATGTTAAGAAATAAACCTTATAAACAGGTGACATAGGGCAGGAAAAGGGTATCGACACTGATTGATGGTTTCGGCTCTTAGTAGCTTGGGCAGGGAGACTTATTTTCTCTGATTTAGGGCAGGAGAGCATCCAATTGTGATCTTCTTCTGATTTATGTTCCTTTCCTTACGTTTCAGCAAAACTGAACAAACCTAGACGAACAATGATAATGGACATGAAAACAACATATATCCGAGACATACCCAAATCATTATCGACTTTGGAGAGATAAACCAACTCTCCTCATGACACAATAAAAATACTAAATCAACGTCTCAAATCAAGCCTAATAACAGTTCTCGTAATTCCTAACAATACAAGCTCCCAAATAACAGATAACCTAACTAAAATGTACTAACTTTAATCCATAAAAAAAGAATGTGAATAGTTACAATAAGCCCATAACATTCGGTAACAGCCATTAACAGAAATCCTACTCTAATAAACTAATATGTCAGGTTTAGTTACTGAGAAACCTGTATTTGAGAGGTATATTATGTAACTGAAAGTCTGAAGCACAAAACTTAAAACAATGACAAGGAACATGAAAACGACCTATTCCCGAGAGATAAGTTGACTATCATAGATAAGAGTTTACTTTCGAGAGGTAAAACAACTCTTGTAACTACACCTCAATTAGAATATCTAATCAATGTCTCAAACAAAGCATTAATAAAATAGTTTTCCTAATCCCTATTCCTGATCAGTTAAAAAACACAATAAAGATTTTATATTTGCATCATAAAATACAATAAGTATCCATAAAATTCAGGCCTAACAGGCACTAACAGAAAATCTATGAAATTAATATTTTCAATTTTTAGTTATTCTAGTACAAATTTGAAATTTATTTATGATACAAAGTTACAAACTAGAATTAGGATCTTTATATAGTGATGCTTGCTCTTTAGTAAATCAATAGTTTCACCATCCAACATTGATAATCATTGCATCACCATTATTGATAATTGGAAATTATTATACGTACAAGAAATAATGGCATACGTAAACTGGATGATATTTCGTACGATTAAAAAATTACGCAGTCTTACATGGTTTATTCTAGCTCATAGCCGTACAAGAATAAACTACCAAAAAAACACTTGTTTATCTCTCCATTAAAAAAGCAAACAAGTAATGAAGTTTGGCAGTAACTTGCAATGTAACTAATATGTAATAAAATGCGACTATAGGACAGTTGATGAACTTGCATTCTAAATCTCTTGTTCGGACATAGCACCATCCACATCTACTTTGGGCCTTACAATCATTTCATGTCATGAGATCCTGTGCTTGATTATTAGACACACAAGACTTGTTAAACACTTAAACTTGAGTATAATGTCTGGCATTCCTATGATATACACGACTGACCTTTTTGACACTACTAATTATGATATTTCAACCTAACAGGGTAAAGCCTTCTAAAACATGAATGGACTTTTAAGGTGATTTTAAAAATAAAAATAAAGATCGGTCCAGTTGGACCTTATGATCTCATTCATGGCAATGATTCTTGATGCAACAACTACAATTAATGGGAGTCATACCTTCTTGTGCTAGTGTATGAGCTATGGAGTGGTGTTCATCAACATATTTATTGCACATATACTCTAAATCAAAATTTGTTGAGGTATTTGGTTCATTCTATATCAATACTACCATGGCACTCTTGCAGACTATATTACTGCCATGCTATACTTGTTTGCTAAGTGTTGTCCCTCAACACTTGTATTTTCCCAATCTAAGCTATCAGGTTTTGTTTGATTAAGTTAAGCTGGCACATGAAGGCAAACGTTACATGATATGTAGCTATTTTTGATACATTAGCTATTAGATTGTAACAAATATCAAGGTTTAGTTCGATTAAGTTTTCTATTCCACAAATCATGTAACTGTGTGATAAATCTATTAAAACAAACCATGCAGCCTCAGGTGTTATTGTTTGGGACTTCACAGAATCAATTAATTTATCAATTATTTTATGTTCAGGTGAGAAATGGTCCACTTCTGACTACTTATGGCTGAACTTTGACCCACACAAAGTGCTTGTACCCTTCATTTAAAAAAAACGTACCTAGGCGTGCAATAACATGATTTTAAAAAAGAAATCATGTCAGGCGAGGCAAATAACAGAAAAGCTCTTGGAGGCATGCACCCAAAGCATGCATTTTAGCGCCTAGTGTATCATTTGGCTTTTTAGTGGATTTTTTAAGTGTCCTTTAATGATTGGGCTATTTGGAGCTACATATTGTCATTCTTTGGCGAGATAAGGCAGAGAAGTCAAAACAAATTGTGACCTAGGTGACCTGCATGTTGGTAAAAATCGAAGGCTGTAAAAACAGAGCACCAAGCCATCCTCTGTTCTCCTTCCCTCTCAAGTTATTGAACACATATACGATATAAATTATGGACAACATAACTTTCAGTAATCAGTGGTAATCTTGCAAGAAGAGTAGCAGTAGCATAAAGTTTGTAGTTTCAATATTCTATCTTCTTATAATGTTACATCTTCCATTGGTTTAACTAGAAAACATGATCTTTACTAAGGAAAATGCTACTGGATTGCTTGTGATTAGATTGATTGCTACTGGTCATTTGTATAAACGTAATTTACTTATGATTTTTCATTTGCTAGAATGGATTCAACAACTAAGGCATCCACCCGTGGCTAGAAAGTGTCCAAGATCCTACAGATAAATACAATTATACATGCTCTTTTTATGGAAAAGAACATAAAGGGGGCGGGTATTTCATTTAAACATCTATTCGGGAGGTTTTGAGGAATTTATGTAGATGCCTGAGATGTCTGGAGCATTTACGGCAAGAAATAAGTTCTTTCATATTACAGAAATAAATGAAGAATGCTAATATGAAACAAACTCAAGATCTGGATGCAGCAAGTTCATGAATATGATGGTGATAAAGAAGATTCTGTTGAATATGAGAGGGATCAGATAATGGTAGTAAGATTATCCGATATTTACTCCGAGAAAACAATGACACAAAGGTCTTATGGACTTGTACTTCACTCCTAATCCCCAAGATACAATCAAAGGTAGGAAGGATGGGAAAGAAGGTATCAACTTTAATGATTCTAACTAAATAACTATGATAGTTTTTCGAATTTGAGCTTTTAAAAGCTAATCAAATATGTTTTTTACATTACCATATGGTTTTATGATGCAGGCATTTCTTTTGTTGCCATGACCTATGATAGTTTCTACATAATGATTGAAGCCATTGAACAACTTAGTCCAGAAACAAAACCACCAAATATGTACTAGTTAAGAGTCCCTTTACTTAATAAGGAATTGGAGGCCATTCAAAACCAAGTTATTTAACACAGAAAAGAATGGGAACAAAAGGGTTGTTCAATATTATCGGATGGATGGCACGATTGTTAGCTTTATGGTGAACTCTCATGGAGGGTTTGCTGTTTGTGTTCTTGATAAAATAGTTGACGAGGCAGGCGAAGAGAATGTGGAGAAAGTGTTACAGATAATGCATCCGCTTATGTTAAGGCAGGTAAGAGTTGCAACCGTAGACCGTTTTCTCTTAGATTCTTGAATTTACATTTCATGCTTAATCTTTTGTCTAAGTCTAATGTCATTTTATCATAAAGTTAGTACTTAGTAGGGAAGTTGCTAGAAGCTAGAAGACCAAATCTCTATTGGATACATTGAGCAATTCATTGCTTAGATTTAATGTAGGAGGATGTGGCAAACAAATTCCGTTGGTGTGAAGTGCTTTAAACAAGGCCATTTTCTCAAATGGGTATATATAACCATGTTGGTCTTGTGAACTTGATGAAAATAGTCACAAGCCAAAGAAATTTGCATGGGTCGGTGATTAATGAATACTAGGCTTGTATCCTCCTTGATTACTCTTGCCCATATCTACAAGCAAAGAAATAGTTTCAGAGAAATGATTACTTCTCGAGAGTGGGAAGGTTTGTTTTTATTGAACAGCAAAACACATACACCCTAAACCTACTCCTAAATCTACACCTTTTGTCCACTATGGGACTTGAACCCACAAGCATGGGGAATACCTTTCTAATTCACCTAATACCGCCGGGCTAGTTAGCAAATGGTCTCAAAAAGCTATACGTAAAAAAATGAAAATCTTACTTTTTACAAGAGAATTTTTAAGAGAATGTAGTCTAGCCTCTCAAGTTGGTAGACCCCTTGTGAAAGTCCTTACAATGGTTGACGGCACAAGAAGTTGGCCATTGGTTACATTTATGAGGCCTGGATAGAACTAAGGACACAATCAATGATATTAAGTAGTGAGGATGGCTACAAGAAAATTTTTAAAATAATCGATCATAAGTGAGGATGTCAATCAGTGTTGTAAATATCAGCCTAGGCGGCCGATATATCGCCTCCTAGGCGGGTATCGGCAGCCAGCCGACCTACAAATCATCTTATCGGTCAAAAAATCGGGCATGGTCAAAATCAGCCCTCGGCAGTCTTGGGGTCGATAAAAATGGTTTGACTTCTTTAAAAATAATTAAAAAGTTAAAGGACTTATGGTTTATTAAATTTATTATGAACTTATGGTTTTTTTTCAAGCTTGTTAAACTTTTTTAAGGTTATTGACTTATTTTATTAAGATATTGTTGATATTTATTTATTTTTAAATAAATTCCTTTATAATTTAGGTCCTAGTCGAGAAACCGATTAATCACCCACCGAGGCTAATTAATTGCTTGAAGATGGTCTATCGACTGCATACCGCCAAGCAATTTTTACAACCTTGATGTCAAATCCATAAACCCTTGCATGTGGTGGGGCATTACTTAAACCCACCAGCGGTGTGTCTATTGAAGAAGTTCAAAAGGGTTTTAATACATGCATTAGAACCACAAATTCAAGAATACTACAAAAGTTGGATAAGGGCCAAAAAAGCGAAGGGCTCTTTAGTACAAACATGATTAGGGCATTAGGCAAAGGAAGACGAATTACCAACTAAATGAATCACTAAGACACGGTATATTATAGTATTACTAACATAGTCCAAGTTTATTACCTACTTTATTATTTATTTTTCAATTTTTGCTTTTTATAGCGGACTGGTGCATCATTTTGATCTTCGGCTCCGAACTTCAAAACCTTTGTTATACGAGTTCTTAGCCTCACTTGTAGTGCTACAAGTTGTGAGATAAATTCGGGTGTCTTTCAATGTGTAAGTTGTCTAGCGTACTAATTTTCTTACTTTAATCTAAAACATGCTTTTTCACTTATGCTTTTCTACTTATTATTGTTGCATGACAGCAGCATAATGTTACTGTAAAACATGTTTTTTTGCATAGTATTGTTGCTGTACAGCTGGCGAAGAACCATGGATGACCGAAGAAATTCCTCAACTTCCTTTATGGCTTTATCTATACGAAGAGATCAACGAATAAAACCACCCAAGAAATAGTTTGCACCCTTTTCTTCCATGATTAATACATGTTCATGAGTGTTGATTGTGATGCAGGATAATAACTACATTTACTATTCTCCATAACTATTATTAGCACGTTCTTTTGATAATTTAATGTCATAGGAATATGTGGGTTATTAAGGCAGAATAGATTTGAAAAGATCATTGACACGATGAACACATATCAGAATCTATGTAATAGCTTATATGTACATCATTGATAGATTCTAAGCGAGTGTAGTATCCTAACTAATCCCTTAATTATTCTTGCATCAAACTCGCTATTCATTAATTAGCTTGCCTTAATCTGCTTTCGCTAGTGTCCTTTCATAATTTAGTGTTTCCTAATTACAAAATTTTTAACAACCGTTTAATGATATATTCATCATCTTCATCAATTATTCTTGATTTAGTCCCTATGGGCTGATCTCATACTTCTTGCACTTTATTAGTCGATTCGATAGATTACTTGCATTATTTTGCCTATGGACAATAGAGCAAAAAAAAGCATTAAATACTAGCAGGTTGATAGAAAACACTGCAATTACCTTTGGATTGCCTGAAGGAATGTTGGATTTGTTTTTGATAGAGGGAAGTTACTTGGGGATAAATATATTTTTACTTATTCAAAAGAAAAATAGAGCATGATCATGATCATTACTGGCTTGTTGTTGGGATGATTAGTAACATCATCATTGTAATGAGCTTCATCTATAGCATACACATGGACGTTATTTCATATAAAAAAGAAACATATCAAATTATGTTTCATTTACATGAACTAGTGAAGTTTTATTAAATGTCTTTTTCTTACTAGTCCCATGCCTTCCATATTGTTCCTTTTTTTACATCACTAAACCTCCATGTGATAACCCAAACATCATCATAAATTTAAGATAACATTTCATTACTACCACGACTAGGCGACCAGCTACCACTTACACCAAAAAAGAAGTGGAGAAATATAACTTTCAGCCTAAAGTTAAGTCCTTAGACAATGTAAACAGTCACGAAACAAGAGCCTACAAAATCTACACTGATCCTAGACAAATTAGAACTAGTAATAAGATTTTCAATACACATGAAGCTAGGCAAAACAGGTGGAAATGCAAAAATGATGACCAAAACCTGCTTATAGAATTATAAATCTACAAAGAGAAGAATCGATAATAATAACTCAGAACTCAGAAACGTGAAGTATCATTTATTAATAGAAGAAATGGTATACGTAGACTGAGAGCTAGAAAGGATCGAAGAAAAATAAAATGTGCAGAGAAAACCATTACCAGATAACGTCTTCCTGTTGATTTTGAGACCAAAACAACAGCATTGTCTAACAGATCCTTGTTTACGCTAAACAAACACAAAATTGGGCAGAGCTGATTTCAAGGAAGCTATTCAAATCAGATGGATCAGGAGTTACTATTAGAGCTCCCCCCTTCCAAAATAATGGCAGATAACTCTTAATAATTGTTAAATACGAGGGCAACTAGTTGTCATTTAAATCCAGATACCAAAAGAATAGATTTATATACAACAGAAAACGCAGTTAGGGTTAGTTAAAGATTAGCAGATATAGTTGCAAATCAATTCGATTACGTTAATGTAATTGATAAGGAGTTCAATACCAGTAGAAGAAGAAATCAAAAAAGTAGAAGATGAGACCCACCGGTTCCAGATTGGTTTTGAATGCAGCCAAAGCAAAAGCAGCACAAGATGATGATGATGATGATGATGATGATGACGATGTGATGATATCTCCTCCGCTTTTCAAGTCCTCCTCCGCTTTTCACCTCCACCGGCACCTCCACCTCCTGGGCTGAATTGAATTTGAGTTCAACACACAAAGTCCAAGTCCAAGACAGCCATAGGTAACTCAAGTCATCGAATGATATGCTTTGCTTTTCACGATTTTGTCTTTTTCATCGTTCTATCTCTTAACTAGCTTCGAATGAGGGGAAATCTTTAATTTTTAATATGGCTGTCAATTTATAGATTTTTATTTAACTAATTTTAAATTACAAGTTTAGTTTTTTTTATAAAAGTTTAAGTTTCATCTTTCGATTATCATTTTCTGTAGCCACAGTCCTTTCTAAGGGTTTAGATATGTTAAGACGTCTCTCGTGTATAATGTATGTATAGACATTTTTGTCTTTCTAACCGTATTACTTTTTTATGGATTTTCAATATTTAATAATATTTAGAAATTTGTAATGTCCCAAAAACTTTTTTTTTTTTTTTTTTTTTAAATAAACATTTACCAAAGCGTACGATTAATAGTCTACTAAGATAAAAACATTGTATAACTGTAATTACAACACC
>JAUEJL010142749.1:0-10707 GCA_032274825.1 Drosophyllum lusitanicum | reverse complement strand
CGTAGGGGTATTCCCGAAGGAACCCGAGGAACCCGAAGGGAACCCGGGACCTTCGGGTCCGGCTATACGGATGGACTAAGATCAAAATACACGTCAAAACCAGAGAATTAAACACGTAGTTTGGTTCGACCCAGGAATTTTTAGCCGCCCGGAACAAACATGCGAATTGCTTTTTCCGTTTAACGGCTCAAAGAAACTGGGTTCCTCGTCCTATTCTTCCTCTACCTGCTGCACCAATCTCACTTCTCTACAAAATGATGAAATCTTGAAAGATCATACTCTTCAAAACGCCAGTTGAATCGCAAATATCCATTCACTGAGGGTGTTAATTTCAAGAAAAATATGGGTGTTGGCGGGAATTTTTGGGATATACTTAAACCCTATGCGCGAACAGAAGGGTTCGATTTTATAAGAAACAAAAGGGTCGCCATTGATCTGTCCTATTGGATCGTTCAACATGAAACCGCTATTAAAGTTCACACTCGAAACCCTCATCTCAGACTCACTTTCTTCCGTACCATCAATCTCTTCTCCAAGGTAATGCAAGCACTCCTTTTTTATATACAATTGCAGATGGTGACACTGATTATGCTCCATTTAATATGCACTTCTACTTGTTCTTTTGGAGAGATCCTGACCCGAAGCTATCAGTTTGATAGTTAGCCAGTTAGGTTTTTTTTCCGGCAAATTACGGGATTACGTTTGTAGTGTTTGGTAAAAAATGACTATGGCAATGAGTCTGATCTCTGATTATTCAGAGTCCAAATGATTTACTCCAAGTTGATTATCGAGATAAATACGGGATTATCTAACTCTGAGTATTCAAGTTGCAATAATCACTTTGAAAATGCACATCCACACACCCCTTAAAGTAAACATTATTGAGCATGGTTCATTAGTTTTATTAGGGAATTTTAGGCAGAAAATTCAATGGCTTCTCCCAAATTGGTTTATATTACTATTCAAAAACGACTTGCTTTGGGTTTCCATTGTTGATGTTGTTTGTGCTAAATTAGTGTACGGAAAGAGGGTTTTTGGGTTCATTCTAATTGAATAATTGACCCTTATATGGTATAGACTGTGGTTATTCTTGTTGATCTTCGAAGTAATTGTATGAAAAAAGGTCCGCTGGTGTTTGTAGTAAGGGGTTGTGTGAATGCGCATATGCATAGTGATTATTGTGACTTGAAGAATCTGAGTCAGGTAATCAGATGCTTAATTTCAGGGATAGGTAAGTAATTTTACACTCGGTTTCCTTGCAACAACCCCTTACTTGAATCTCAAAATTTGATCACTTCTAAATAACTAGAGTTGAGAATCATAATCAATTTATTTCAAGCAGTCTAAATTGAGGATCGTATCTTCTAGTTCCATTATTCAATTTATTTGCACAAACCCCCCTAAGCTATTCTATGAAAAAGAGATTTTTGGGTGATTGGGCTTTAGTTGCTGTTGTTGGTTGTTCAAAATGATCATATGCATAGAGTTTTATTGGTTTGAGTAATTACGAATAAAGCTTTTTGATGGGTATTCCCTTTACGGCTTTCTTTGTACTATGTTTCCATCAAATGGTTTTATTTAGCTGGTTCTGATTGTGCCTTTTAGTATTATTTTTTCAGTTTATATCTTTGTTTCTTCTTTTTGTAATGGGGTCCAACTTAGATTAGCAAATTGAAGACTTTGATTTGGGTTGATTTTGATTTCTTCTATTTTGTATGTCTTTGGGTTTGTTTGTTTCGACTGTTCAGAAAATAAGTTAATTTAATTTGAAAAAAAGAATAAAAACTCAAGTTGCATCAATTTGGTGTTGGACTTTACTGTTCCTGTTGCCTTTTTGAGCGATTCCTTTTAAATGAGGTTTTTATCAAGTTGTACAGAACTCAACTTTGATGTGTCTTTTAGTTTGCTAGTTGGAGAAAAAGATTTCGACTTTGTTTTGCACGAAGGAGGCCTTTCAACTTAGAAATTTAATTAGTTTATTTGTGTTCTCTTAAAAGTTACTAATGAATTGAGAGCTTAGACTAATGAGTTTGTATGACAAAATTATGTAGTTTGGTGCTTATCCAGTGTTCGTGGCAGATGGAACTCCATCACCATTGAAGTCTCAAGCAAGGATTATGCGGTTCTTTCAAGCATCTGGCATTGATCTTGCAAGCCTTCCAATGTCAGATGGTACTTCTGTTGAGAGAAATAGAAAGTTCACAAAATGTGTTCAAGAATGTGTGGTTAGTAACTATTTTTCATTATGGTATCAATGTATCTATCTCAAAATTGTTTTACTGTCAAAGTAATTATCACTCTTAGCAAAGAATTGGCCCTTTTGTGTTATTATCTTCAGTCTCGCTTTATGCTTTTGTCAGTTTCGTAAAAGAAAACACACTAATAAAACTTGATTTACAACGCTTCTTCAATATTGACCAAGTTTGGGAATGGTTGTCCAAGTTTGACTATGATCAACCAAGTATAATTGACTAATTGTGTTTGATTTTTTTTACTATAATTGACTTGTTTGACTATGATTGACCAAATCTTCCAATGATTGACTATTCTAACTTTAATGGACCAATTTTGACTGTAATTAACCAATTTTTTAATTTTGACTCTGACTTGACTAATTAGGCTCAATCATAGTCAAACTTGGTTAATCACTAGTGTAATTCGTCAATCAAAGTTAAAACTAGTCCATCATAGTCAAATTTGGTCAAACATACTATATGAGAAAAAGTTCATCAAACACAGTCAAACATGTTGCCGGTGAAGGGGCAACTAATGTGAGTTACTTGCCAAGTTGTTGTTATATAAGCTAAATAGGACATTGGTGATTAGTCCTGGAAAGAAAGATAGTGGTTATTATATTTGTAAAGAAGTATGGTGATGGTGAGAAGGTGGAAGGGGAACGATGATGTTGGAGAAGGGGAAGGCGATGTGAGTGGTAAGAAAGACTGATAGAGAAAAGCGCTTGTAGTAGTGAGGATAAGATGAGAATGTGCACGCGTCTTGACATCCATGATACACCTACGGGTTAGGTTGTGTGGATTATGTGCATGTCCCTCACTTGTCAAAGATGAGAACCAAAATGATTGTGTTGTAATGTGAAGGAAAAAGGGTAGAAAATGGGAAGTACTATAAAAAAAGTATATATGTGAAGTTCTATGTATAAATCGAGTAATGTTATAAATTTTTTGATGCATATTATTCTTTTATGAAATGATTTTAAGAAAAAAAAGATGTAAAAGAAAAATGTAGCGTTGTTCGATTTTATTTTTCAGTTGATTAATTTTGACTATAATTGACCAAATTTGTTTATCATTAACCGTAATTAGTCAATGAAAGTCAAAATTCGTACACTTTGGTCAATCTCAGTCGAATTTGGTCCATGAAAAGCAAAATAAGTGAAACATGGTCAATCCTGGTTAAACTTGGTCCAAATGGATCAATCATAATCTAACTTGCTCAATTAAAGTTAAACACTTAAACTTGGTCAATCACGGTCAAAGTTGGTCAAAGAGAGGATCGAGCTAGGCTTGGGTACCTAGATCATCATTGTTAGGGTTTGGTGATGGAGTCTACGTTTTTCCCAATGTCGTCATGTGTCTCTTAGTTGTAAGATAAATAGTTTAAATGATCATCGATTGTTCTACTGTTGACACCTCAAAATTGTTTCTCTGTCTGACTGTCATAGTAATTATCACTTCTTAAAAGATAATTGAAGTTTTGCATTACTATCCTCGGTCTCACTCTATATTTTTGTTAGTTTAGCAAAAGAAACCACGAGTATATAATTATTCATTATAACATATATACAAGCACAAAGTCCATCATTTTACACATGCATACATTAACGGGAGTTTGAATGTATGTTTTCATAGGGATATTAGGAATTGAAGAATCAAAATTCAGTAATCAATTAATTAAGTAATTGGTTGATTAACATTACATATAATTAGGCAATTTTACATTTATCTTAATCGCCTTTTATTACTACTTTGTACCTGCTTATCCAAATCTCACTTATTTTTACCGGAAATGATTAAAAAGATTATAGTCATAACTATTCTTTCCCGAACACTTAAAATGAAGCACATTCGAACACCACCTCTATCTAACATGCATACTTGTGTACATAAATAGATGCATTTATAGTTATATACTCACTTCCATACACATACATGCATGCATGCATTCATCCAGGTATAAATTCTTGCAAATGCCTACATCCACGTGTATATATATACTCCATTTGTACATAGGGGTCAAGAAAGGTTTTCTTATGTCAATGGTCATTTAAACATGGTTGCTAAATAGCTATAGAAATCAAATTTTATTTAAATTATTAATTATAAACTTTTTGGCCCAATAGGAATTGCTTGAACTTTTTGGAATGCCGGTTTTGAAAGCAAGTGGGGAGGCGGAAGGACTTTGTGCACAATTAAACAGGGAAGGTCGTGTTGATGCTTGTATCACCTCTGACAGCGACGCATTCCTTTTTGGTGCCAAATGTATTATTAAGCGCCTTAAGCCCAACTCACTGGTATACCGTCTTTTTGATCCAATTGGTTGACCAATATCGTTATTTGTCAAATTTACAAATCGCCGTTAATTGTGCT
This sequence comes from Drosophyllum lusitanicum, assembly GCA_032274825.1. Classification (NCBI taxonomy): domain Eukaryota; kingdom Viridiplantae; phylum Streptophyta; class Magnoliopsida; order Caryophyllales; family Drosophyllaceae; genus Drosophyllum; species Drosophyllum lusitanicum. Next base: position 6,100 of record JAUEJL010142749.1, on the reverse strand, counting down.
TTAGTCTTTTTGAACTTTAAACCATCAATACAATTTTGATAACATCAATGTAAATCCTTCTTTCTAGAGCTAGCAAAATGTGATGGTTGGGTTACCAGTGAAATGGGTGATTTTGGTGAGGATGTGGTTGACCTGAAACAGTTTTTGTATATAAATAGCTAGCTTGTTGTATATGATTTCAAGATTTATATTATTTCAATAGTAATCTACTTTTCTCAATAAAATGGTTTCAGGGACTTTATGCATTGAAACTAGACTTTGGGCGAGTTTTGACCCTTTTCCATTTAGGCTTCTCACATTTGATCCGTTAGATATGAGATCTAACCCTAATCCATCAATTCATTAGTAGATGGGTAGAAATTGCTACCGTAATATTTTATTTTATTTTAAATCGATTGAAAATCACATGGGAATAAACAGGAACCATTTGAGTGTTATCAAATGTCCGATATTGAAGTTGGCTTAGGACTAAAAAGAAAACACTTGATTGCCATTGCTCTTTTGGTTGGAAACGACTACGATTTGAAAGGCGTCCAAGGAATCGGGCTCGAGACAGCACTCTCTTTCGTGAAATCTTTTAATGAAGAGGAGATTTTAGATAGGTTTGACCAATTTTTGTTTAAAATTTTTCACATGATGACGTATTTTTGGTGAGCTTTATGTGATTATGTTGCTCGTGTTCAATGTTTATGCAGGTTATGTCAATTAGGAAGTGAAAACAAACTTAGCACAACTTATGTAGGTAATTCTGTTCATAATTCAGATGAAAACATAACCAAACTGAGGTTTCCTCATTGTTCGTTTTGTGGGCATCCGGGAAGCAAAAGATCTCATTCTAAAGATTCTTGTGAACGTTGCAGTTTGAGTACACATGAAGGTTGTTCAAAAAAACCAATTGGGTTTAAATGTGACTGCTCATCATGTGATCAGGTATGTTTCTACCATACTTTCTACTTTATGTATGAGACCATGTGTGGTTCATAGATTATCAATTTTTCTTTAAAAGCAGAAAAACAAAACATAAAGGGTTCTATAAAGTGTGTTTTGAAAGTGATTATTGTGACTACCCGAATCAAAATCAGAATTAGTTGATCAGATAATTATAGAATCACTTGATTTTGAATTAATGCATATATCATTGATCTATTTTTTTTTTGTTGAGTGACAGGATAAGAAAGAAAAGGAACAAAAAAAGAATGAAGCTTGGAAAATGAGAGTTTGTAAAAAAATTGCCACAGAGCCAAACTTCCCTAATAAAACAATCATTGAGATGTATTTGTGCAACAACCATACCAATTTCACGGGTAAGTTTGAACCTCAAAGCAGTAATAATGTCTACAATCTTGTACTACTCTGTCCCATGAAAAATTTGAACATTCCCTTGTCTGGAAAGTTTTTCTGCTAATATTACGTATATGTCCATCGTCATCGTTACTGGTGAATCAATAGTACTAATTTGGGTTTGCAATCTTTATCTTTGCTGTACCACATTCTATACTTTTGACATATACTTAAAACAATTATCTTTAACTGTGTCAAGTAAAATGTTGCAGTTCCTATGGGATGGAGGGATGTTGGAAAGTACAATTAAGGTCAAATTAGGTTTTATCAATGATTTTATGTTCAAACTAGAGGTGGCAAGATGCACGAGTTGAATAATAAGTCAAAGTACAGGTGGAAACAGGTCATGCTGACATGCTAACATATTTCTTTTGTTCATTAAAACTTTTTCAACAAATAGTTAATGCATCAAAATATTTTATCACAAATGCACTGTTACAATGGTGATGCAAACCAAATTGATATATTGATAAAGAGGACTAATTACAATAGTCGGCTTGCTTTCGAGATGTACCCGTCTCTCCTTAACCTACTTTCGAGAGGTAGGAGCTCTTGTAAACCCTATAACTCTAAAACAATTTTCTCCCTGAGATAATATATTTTCTAATTAAAATTTAATAACTACCATAATTATAAAATTCACAAAATATGGATCATATCAATAGGATGGCTTTCAACCCGTTTGAATCGTTCAGCTAGTTTGTGTGGTTTGACCTGTTTAAGATGAATCACAACATAACCCATTCATTAGTAGATGGATTGAAATTTCTACCTCTATTTCAGACTCATAATCTTGACGGGTTGTCATTAGAAAAAGTTTATATTTATTTTTGTTGCTGAAGGGTATTTAAGACATTTGGTTATGAGTCAAATATTCTATGAAATTGTGTCTACTCAAACATAGCAATAATTTTTAAGGAACAAATGAGTGTTTATTTATATATTCTCATAACACTCTATGTTGCTAAATATTAGATGCTGAGCTGTTCATATCATGGAAAAATCCATACACGGAAATGCTGATTGATTATGTAGCTTATAAGCTAAGGTGGGAACCCTCCTTTATTCGACAGAAACTCTTTCCTCTTTTGTCCACAATTTTCTTGAGAAATATAGCCAAAAATCAAGAATTCGATTTGTTGTATGGACAATACGAGTTTGACTTAATTCAGAGAACGAAGATAAGGTTTGGTCATATGTTTTATTTGGTTGCTTGGAAAAAGTCAACACAAACAGTCAACAATAATAGCTACACAACACCTTCTAAACAGCCTGAAGTTCAACAAGATTATGATGAATCGGTGAACATCTTTGATGAAGCTGATGTCACCAATGTTTGTGTTGATAATGGGTGTTTGATGACTGATGAAAATATGGATCTTGTTATGGCTGCTTACCCGGAAAAGGTCAATCAATTTATGCTACAAATGGTGAGAACTTTTGTTGTTTTTATAGCATTATTAGTTTTCACTTTTAGTACTATGGGTGCCAAACTGGACAGGTCAGGCGGATTGAGTAACAAGTCATGACTTGTTCAGGTCGAACTGGAGAATCTTTTGAGGGTGGTAGGGTTCGGTTGGCCAATCCACAGACGCATTATTTTTCTTTTTTTTCTTGAGTATTGAAAATGGTAAGAATGTTAATTGTAAAGCAATTTGAAGCTTTTATGCATTTGTATATGCTTAAGATGATTTTCAACCCGTTTTACTCATTTCCTTTTTTGGTTACACTTTTTACCTTAATTCATTTGACCCATTAAACATGAAAACATAACCCATATTAACCCTTCTTTATATAAATGTGTCTAAGTTGCTACCTCTATCTTTGACTGATTTCTGATTTGAAAAACTTGCAGGAGTCTAAAGAAATGATGAAATCAAGGAAAAAAGCTAAAGCAAAATCTTCATCGACCCCTGAGGATTCATTATCACCGAGTTCAAAAAGCGTGCAGCTTAATATAACACAGTTTTACCGTTCATCAAAAGGGGAATCTGCTGAAAACTTAAAAGATGATGGTTTCTCTATAGCCAAAAGGAATGCGGGTAGCGGAAAATTTTCAAAGTCAGCCAGGCGTCGCCTGCTACTCGAGTAGCATGTAATTTAGTTGTATTGGTTAGGACTAGTAAATAGTTAGTTCTATAATATCAGGTAGTGAATGAACTTGGATGTTGGCCTTTGCAAAGTAGTATTGTGCTTCTTATTTGAAACTCAATCTATGCGATGTTAAGTGCATGTGTGTTAGCATATGTACGTACGTATGGGCAGAAGTTTGAGCAAAGTCGGATGTATGGGATTTTTAATGACATTTGTCAAATTAGGTAAATAGGCTTTGTCATATTATAAAACATCCATATGATGCGTTTATCGATCTCAATTTATTTTTTAAAAAAAATGAGATAAATGAAATTTTAAGTCTCAAAATGTTTTACTATTTTATAATCTTCTTTTACAACATCAAATAGTTTCTTTTATACAATTTTTTGAAAGGTAAAGAATCACAATACAATGAATTTTGTGTTCAAAACAAGATACTGAATTCAATCATATGGACGACCGACTAGATTCTGTACAATATACATATTTTGATTAGGATTATTGAATTCATCTTTCTATTCGCTAAAATATGTGTTTAAAATCATGTTTGTTTATTCGATTTATAAATCACATAGACAAGGAAGTAAAAAAAAAAACCATTAAACAACTAAACTTTCAAATAACCATTATGATCAATGATCAAGTGTAATTTGAAACTTGGGTGCGAAAGGGTGAGGCGGACGGTTTTCTCTCATTTTGATGGCTAACCCCGGGGCCCGGGCTAGGATCGATAGCCCATGGCAAGAGTAATGTTGGTGTTGACTAATTAGCTAATTGACAGGACGATCTTCATGTAACAGTGAGAGTAAGTATATGGCCTCTTAGGAAGAGTGCAAGTGTAAGTGAGGAGAAGACCTCTTAAAGAGTTTGTGGTCTTCCCTATTTATAGTGGAGGTGGCTAAAGCAAGGCAAAACCTTTGGATTAGGTCATATACTTGAACCTAATATAAGGCTGCGAATGATGGCTACATCACCAATCAACTTAGTCTGATTTTGACTATCAACTTAAGCTGATAAAGGATCAGCTCAGGATATGTTTCAACTTCATTGTTCTTTGTGTTTGTCATTTGATTAGTTTCAAGACTTAAAATCAATTTCATCTTTAGCAACTAATCAAATTCAAAATTGTTACACTTAGCTTCAGCTTCAACAACTGTCAAATTTGACTAAGTTGATTGATGTTTACAATCTAAGGCCTTCTCGTATGTTTTCCTCAAGACTTGGGAGTTATGACGAGACCATGACACCTTTTAAGGCGTAACTAAAGTTGACAATTTTGTATGTAATTTATAATTATGTATACATTTATATGTACATAAAAAGAACATAATCACATATTTATATCATAACTCATATATCAAGTTTACAAAACGTGTTATTTAAAAATAATACAAAAGGTGTTATCATTATGCTTCTTCGTATTCAATTTGTCCCACCTATGTCATAACTAAATAATCATTTATCCGGCTCATATATCCAGCCTTATAAACGGACACCCTTATTAAGCCTAAAAACGTATTACAACATGTAAAGATGCGTATAGACAGGCCTTAAGGTACACCAAGCCTAATCACCCACACCTTATAGCTTTTCATGACAGCGTGATCATACCTTACATATTTACGAATCCATGACAACAATTTGAAGCGCATTTAGAATTCTAAGTATAGCCTAGTATATAGTTTAATCATTTCAACTAAACATACTTTTAATCGAGTCAGATTAGTCTTTGAAATTTAACATCAAACACACCCTAATTAAATTGAATTAGTTAAGTTCATAACAAATGAGAAGTACGTACTTAATACATTGTCATGTCGATCCTATTGAGTTTGAACATTTTTTCAATTTTGAAATCTAAAATGATAAACATTCAACAAGTCACCTTTCACACCTTTGTTTACTTCCCTGATTTTACTGGGCACAAGCTATTTAAAAAAAACTAATAGAACTTAAACACGTCTAAACCTAGACTTCATTCACTACATGACTTGAACGCCTTATATTGCCATTATAATTGTATTTTTTCCATAACAAAACATCAACAACAACAGTACTCAATCTTGTTGAAACGTGGTATGGGGAAGGTAAGATGTAGACAATCATACCTCTACCCGATAGGTAGAGAGACTGCTTCCCAAAAAGACCTCTAGAAAAAAAGGAGCCGCCGCCAAGAGCCAGATATATATTTATTAAGTTTTATAGATCAATATTTAATATGATTGTATAACAGTGTGTTATAAATATAATTCTTATATTTTAAAATACTATTATCATTCGTCTGGTAATTTAAGTCATTTAAGTGATAAAACGAACTTGTGACGAAACATCTAATGAAAAACCAATTATACACACACATACTCACTCACATGCACTATATATACACACACACACACACACACACACATACTTATATATATATGTGTGTGTGTGTGTGTGTGTGTGTGGGAGAGTTCAAACGAAAACTATTTTTCGTACGAGAACTGCGAGAACCAATCTTAGCTCTTGATTAAAATTAATCAATAGCTAAGATTTTTGGTGGCTCATTAATGACGGCTCACCCAGACAAAATTCACGGTTGGGTAAATATGTAAATTACCAAAATACCCCTATTACCGAGTCATTAATGACGTTAAAAACAGTTCTTATACGAAAAACAGTTCTC
>JAUEJL010142738.1:0-10707 GCA_032274825.1 Drosophyllum lusitanicum | reverse complement strand
TTATTGATTCTTCTTATTATTAAAATTATTAATCAATAAACCCTTTTCGTAATAGGTGTTCAAAGGAGTTATCATGCTAGGCTTGCGCGAAGGTTCAGAAAAGTTCAACTAGATATGAAGAGATGGAGAAAGGATGTGTCCAAAAATCATCAATTCCGTGGTATGTTTGACATATGTTTTGATTGACTACGAATTCCCATTTTGTTGACATAATAATCTCACTACATATATGAAACTACACAGATTCTACTTCCCCGACTACAATAAAAAGGAATGTAGCTACAAAAAGAAAGCAATATATACTCACTTATGAGTGTATGAGGCGTTCGATGAAGCTCTATCAGATGGTTTATGTAGACCAACATGGCAAAAATTATGCAAAGATATTAAAAACTTTTCAGGACAGTATCTCGTGCTTGATCACATAATAGAAGGAATGATAAGCCTTACACACTTTGACATATTCGGCAAAGTAATAATCCCTACACATGAAGAGGTGAACAAGGCTACAGAAGAAGATATCAAAACAATAAATGATGGAAGAACCGGTGGAGGGAATTCAAAAAATCTTTAAAGTTAAGACAACCTACTAGGTTATTTTTTACAATTGTTTTTTGACTATTACATTCCCTAACTATGATTGTTTTGGGTTATACAATTTGTGTAGAATGATAGTGTACATACTCTCCTTATTTAAAATGTGTGGTGACTAAATTACTTTAAAAAAAATTAAAATTAAACAAAATTACAAAACACATTGAAACCTGGCCCGTGTTTACACGGGCTTGAGATCTAGTTCTATAATAATTTTTAAAAGAGAAATGATATATCCTACTACCTATTTAATCTTTGACATGTGTAATGTACTAATTTTTTTTATATTATATTTCTTGATTTTTAACACTTATCAATCAAGTAAAGTAAGAGGATGATAAATAATTTCTCTTTTTAAAAATAAAAACTATAAATGTAATTTAAAAAACAAAAAATATATATACGACAGTTACGGTTAGAATATGATTCTCATGAAACTAGAAAATGAGAGTACTGCATTGCATCTGTAGTGTAAACGGGCCGACGGGGTCAATGAGATATTGTGACGCGTGTTTGTTATCCAGCTGGATCCCAAACACAACCTCTCTTGCTACATTCACTGCCTGTCACCTTCCATTTCCTCACAGTCACAACTGTATATAAAACCGCCATTTCTACCCTCTTCCTTCAACTTCACACATAAACCTAACTAACCCTACCACAGATACACTTTCATAAAATGGATCGGATCAAAGGACCATGGAGCCCCGAAGAAGATGAGATGCTCCAGAACCTCGTCGAGAAACATGGCCCGAGAAACTGGTCTCTCGTCAGCAAATCCATCCCCGGTAGATCCGGCAAATCTTGCCGCCTGCGGTGGTGCAACCAGTTATCGCCGCAGGTGGAGCACCGGGCCTTCACGCCGGAGGAAGACGAGACCATTCTCCGGGCCCATGCCCGGTTCGGAAACAAATGGGCCACGATTGCCCGATTGTTGTCGGGTCGAACCGATAACGCCATTAAGAATCACTGGAATTCCACCTTGAAGAGAAAGTCTTCTTCCATGACTAACGAAGAATTTAACGATTTTTCGATCCAACAGCCGTCGTTAAAAAGATCCGTAAGTGCCGGGTCGGGCGTACCGGTTTCGGGTTTTTATTTTACCCCGGGTAGTCCATCAGGATCTGACGTCAGCGAGTCAAGCGTGCCAGCGATCTCTTCTTCGCACGTGTACCGACCGGTGGCGAGAACCGCCGTCGTCGTTGACGATCCGATAACCTCCTTGAGCCTATCACTTCCCGGAGCCGAATCCGGTGAAACCTCGTCGGTTACAGTTGCACATCCTCCGCCGGTCCCGAAGCCAGTGGCGGCGATTTCGTCGGCGATGCAGCAGCTTCAGGTGTCCCGACCGGCGGCAATTGAACCACAGGAGAAGGGGTTTTCGGGTTTTAATCCGGAGTTTTTGTCGGTGATTCAAGAGATGATTAGGATGGAGGTGAGGAATTACATTACCGGCGTAGAAATGCAACAACCCACACACGGCGGTGGCGATGGATTTAGGGCGGCAAATAGGGTTGGTGTTAATAAGATCGATTAGTAATTTTCTTTGTGTAAATTTAAATTTGAATTTGTTGATGGCTGATGATCGATCAAGAGAAGGATGATGATCGGAGAAAAGTCACGAACGCCATAGATTATATAAATCGGCGGAGACGATGTTGTCTCTTCTAATTACATTCGCTCTGTGGATTCTAAAATTTGGTCAAGAAACAAAAATGAAATAATTTTGAACATTCAAGGGATTAGTCGATTAGATTGATCTTAAAAAAATCAAGAATCGAGACAACAGCAACAACAAAAAGTCAAAAAGTATTTCTGTATCTTTCGTGTGGCTTAAGGACGAACAACAACAACAATAATAATAATACTACCCATGATCATCCAAAAAAAGAAACTGTCTTTTGAATTCGGAGCATGTTTAATCTCTTGATTTTATAATTGATTAAACTGTTTCTTGATTGTGGGTTCTTGACGAAATCTGATCTGAAGCACAAAAAAATGGATCTTTTTGCGGATTAATCAAGTGGGTGTTGGTGGAAACCTTGATTTGACTGATAAAACTGAATCAGTTGCCATTGACCGTTATCAACTTAAAACCTCTTATTTTTTTGGCTGTTGAGAAACGACGACGATCGAGAAAGCTAACAAGTTTTGTATTGTGGAAACGGTAACTGGTGTCGTAAATACCTCAATCTGTTTCCGTAATTATAATACTTGTTATCTTATAAATAAATGATTTCCTTTTTGAGAAACTTGTAACAGAATAATAATGGAGGCAGTACGTACAGTTTGCAGATATCTGAATACACGCTTTTGACGTATTTAACGTAGTTTTAACTTTTAAGTTAAGGTTTAATATAAAATTGAGGTCAAAGATATGTGTCATCATCTATTTATCTTCCTACAGAGGTGATATTTGTCATATTCGATCATTCATCCAACGAAATGAATGCGGGCACCATGTTTATCTGAAACATACTGTTTTAAATAATTTGAAGAAAGCTGACATTTATAAGTTACAGGCGTAACCCAAGATACATTCGGCGCTATAATTATGAGACCTTTATAAGTTTATTTGTGTGACAGCTAAGTGTGTACAGTAATAATCAAGACAATAAGTTTGTAAGTTAAACATTTAGGCAAACTCTCCAAACAGCCTAAATGTTTAGAAGTGGATAGCTTATCAACCTATTATCAAACTCTCCAAAAATGATTTGATTCCAACAAAGCCAAATTCTTCACACTAGAGCAATATAGATTCCATGGAAAGTTTCTTTAAGAAGGGTATAGCTCATACATGGCAAATTGCCTAACAAAACATCCAATAAATGTAGAAATTTAGTGGGGTAAGATATTTTCTGCCAACTAAGTGCTTTTGCCCAAATTAGTTTGGTGAGAAGGCAAACTATAAACTAAGGACATCCGATAAGGTTCTAATCTATTTACTGAATGAATTTGAAAGAATTAAATTTGACTAAGGAATTGGAATGTAAATGAATTGTAATTTAGCAAAAACTTATTGTTGAGTATAGTCTTGGTATTGAATGACAATGTATAAAGGTATACTTACAAAGCTTATCTTGACCTTGTAGGATAGAGGTTAATACCATCAAAGGCTCATGACTACAATTGTGAGAAAGTTGGTTGATTTGAGCATAAATGCAAAAGATTGAAGTCAATGGGTAGTAGATGGAAGTTTAATTAATAAGTGTCAACTTTTGATAAATGGAGGGCCAAATATGAGAAGAATAAAACTCAATTTAGGCAACGATTATGATTGAAGGATTGGCTTGAAATTCCAATTCTAATTTCGGCTAACTGATTGTGCTAAAATGTAAGATTGTAAGGGGGTGAGAGTAGAGAAAGTGATCCTAATGTGATGGTGATCAATAAGTGATATCATGAAAACCCAAACGTGATGTCTAAATGATTGTGTTAAAGTGACGATAGTCATTCTTGTATTTTAACTTTTTATCTTTTTCTTTTGGTTTTTATTGCACAAAGTAATAAATTTTAATTTTTAATAATAATATATCTTATTTTGAAAAGTTGTAATGAAGTAAAAGTCTAGTGTGATGGTTAAGTGATAGTCAGTGTGATAGTACAAAAAACCAATATGATATCAGGGGCGAAGCTAGAATTTTAGTATAGGGGGGTCGGTCTTCACTTTATCATAACACTGTGATACACATATATATGAACTTTTAAAATACTTAAGGATTTTGAGCTCATTAGGGGGGGCCAAATACCCTTCAGCCCCCCCTTGTCTCCGCCCCTGTATGATATAATGTGATGGTGTGAAACACTTCCAATATCGCTTAAAGGAAGTTTCTTCGATCTCTGTTCTCAGACAACAATGAAAATATCACCGGTGTATCTTTTAAAAGATGTTTCTGATTGATATCAACGATATACATACATGTGACAGCCATACAACCTTTTCTATACACATAATCGTATGGTAGGTTGAACCCGTAAAATACATTCATTTGAATAATACACTTTTTATTAGAAGATCGGATCAACCACCAAAATGGTTTAGCAACTTCAAGGCGTTAATTTGTGCTGAAAATATATATGTTTTTAAATTTCTGAAGATAACATAAAAAAGGATTACACAAAGGAGCAAGTTCTTTTCTTTAAGTAAATGTAGATCACATCACTTGCAAGGTTATGTATTGTGCCAAGTGTCTTTTTAAAGGTTAAGTGTAAACCTTTTTATATAAAATAATAATAATAATAATAAAGAAAAAAGAAAAGAAAAGAAAAGAAAAGATCCACACCATTAATTCATATCGCTTTCATCAGTCGCATTTGCAAGTTTGTCGCTTTCGATCAAATCTTTCAACTTTGGATCTCAATACAAACTTATCCACGTATGACGTACCCCAATCATTGCATCTTAAACAATACAAATACTAACATCATAACATATCAAACGCCATCTCTAACTCTATGTCCCTTTCCATCATCAACACTTAAGACCTCCTCAATTATTTTATTATTTTTAAACCAATATATTAATACTAATTACACTATGATTATCATAGCGACTCAAGATTTCATATCATGTACTATCAAGTATTCTTATTTGAAATACAAAGAATAGGAAATATACCTACAAAAATATTTAATTTTGTTAAATTAGGGAATGTAGAGAATCATTACATGACCATTCACACGTATACGAATTGTTTGAAAGGCTGTCAAGATTGAGATTTCATTATAGATTGTTTTAGTATTCCTAAGTTAAGCCTACCCAAAAGTCCCAGTGTGTTCGGCAACGGACTTATAAAGGATTATAGGGGCTTGAGATTCTAGTTTTCATAATCCCTAGCCCTCTAGACTCGTTTGGGTGTTAAAATCTTAAAGGGATTATTAAAAATATAATCCTACAAAATAAAAGCTTTTTCAAGTAGCTTATGACTTGAGCTTGAAATTATCAATTAATTAGCCTCAGCTCCAGCCCCATCTAGTTTCACCAAACACACCCCTAGCATTTTTATTTCGGTTGTAATTTCTATCAAATGATACCTATATAACAAATTAATATAGGATTCAAAAGTTTAAACATAGCTTAATACAAATCGTAGATTTATAATATTAATTTAAATTAGTATAAATTTACATTTTAAAATTATTATCTCATCTGTTAATTCTAATTGATTACAATTTAATAAAATAAATTCATAATAAGATATTAAAATCAAGATCGATATCCTAACAACTACGTAGTTAGAGAGGGTGGGGGGAATAAATTGTTAGTAAGAGAATGAAATTTCAAAAAAATAAAATAAAAGGATATGTAATTTTTTATAAATAAAAAAAGGTAGGGAAACATTAATTAACACAGCAATGGCGGGGGCTTTAACGACAAAACCAAATTAAATTGTTAGTTGAGAGGTTGAAAGGCAATTAAATATTAAAAGATTATATTATATTATATTATATGATCCGAGTGAAGTGAAGTTCAAAACCCACACGGGATTCTTTTTCCTCTGGTCAAAATGTACAAATTCAAAAGCATCATGTACAATCACTATAACACAAGTAACTAATAATTGTGCTTCCTCTGCTCACTTCACTTTTCCATCTCTCTGCCCCTAACCCCATTTTTGGGATCACCAACCAAACCAACAGTGTTTTCCCAACTTTACACCACCACCAAAATCTTATCCCTGGTGATTTTGGGTCGAAGATATACTTCCTCTGCATCCATTCAAAACACACACAAAAAAAAGTCTGATTACTTAACAAGAGTTTAATTACCCAGAATAACCAGTTTGGATGGATTGGGTATGGTTCTTGTATCCAAGAACTTTAACATGGAATGCGAATCTTCAAAAAAAAAAAAAAAAACTTACAATATTCATGGACAGAAATTTTCAAAAAAAGAAAAAGAAAGCAAGTATAAAAATGTTAATCACTATCATCGTCATCATCTACCTTCTTGTGATTCCAACTTCCAACTAACTGTTTTGTTTCAATTAATGGAGTTGAACACAAAACTCAAACCTCCATTTGACTTTCACATAAATGACTAGGACAACTTAAAAAAAGAACATAAAAGCGACATGGGGCGTAAGTTTGATTTTTGAAATTATTGTCAAAAGAAAATTTGTGCATAATTTACATGAAAAAGTCTCCCCTAAGTAGTTGGAGTAGAGTGTACCTATAACTGATGTGGCTTGCAACCTTAAGAGGGTGCAGCCTGAATTGTGGGGGTGTTTTTCGTCAAGAAGGTGAGCAGAGACTTGAATTTATTAAACATTTGAAGGATATCTGCACTCCATGACCACGACGGTTCTTCAAGGGCACGAATAGAATTTAGACAAACAAGCAGAGTCCCACCTTCATGGAGTAAAACCTGCAAGTAATCGCATTTATAATTTTCATAATATTTAATTAAGAAAGTCTTTTTAAAAAAGATAAATTGCAGGTAGTTTCATACCGTAAGCCACAATGGGAGAAATCCCATAACTGAAGTAAGGGAGGCCATCATAATGCTAGATAAGGCAAGTGCCACATTCAGTTTCACCTGCAACCAAAAAAACTAATTAATAATTAAAACTGAAAAAAACACATAGTTATGTTAATTGCATTGTTAAGTAGTTACCAGGGAAGTAGTTTGACGAGATTTTGCAATACAAAAGGGAACACCAGAAATATTGTCTTGAAGTAGCAATATATCCGCAACAGCTATAGCAGTTGCACTAGCACGTTGTGCTAGCACAACACCAACTGTAGCAGCAGCAAGTGCTGGTGCATCGTTAATACCATCACCAACCATCACTAGACCTCTACCTGTAACACCACCAAAGTAAATTAAATAGTAGTATTTTTTTCTAAAATTTTTCCTAATACACAAGTAGGCTAAAATAATATTGCTACTGCATTTGCAACCTGTATCTCTAGGGATGCTGGTTACATGATTGAGCTTATCCTCGGGCTTTAGACTACAATGAATTTCATCAATGCCTACTGCATTTGCAACCCTACGTGCACTGAGCTCATGGTCACCGGTTAACATCATTACATGAAGCTTCGCTTGTTCTTTTAATTCCAAGATGACGTCCTTTGTCCCGATTCGAGGCTTATCCTCAAAATGAAACAGAGTTACCTGCTCGTTAAAAATGAATGATCATAAGAAGAAAATAATATATATTATTTAGATTATGATTCAAAATAAAATCTGACCTTTTTGTTGTTGACAGAGAGAGCAGCACGGACCAAGTCAGTTCCATATGAAGACCTGATCACAGCCTCGTGAATCTTTTGTGATTCAGATTTAGAGTTGAATTGTGATGTGATGTATTCAACAGAACCAAGCGATGCCTTCAACTCTTGGCGCCCTCCAAAACCTGGCTATAATAAACACAAAAGTAAAAATTACGAAAAGGAAAAACAGAAGACAAGAATAGAAGATATAGAAGATATAGAAGGTATACTACCTGGTTGCTAGATAGTGTTGCAAAAAGACCTCTACCCGGAAGATTTTCAAAGCTTTCTACATAAACAGAAGGAAGCTCTTTTTCTTGACTATGATTTATGACAGCTCTACAACAAATAATATATAAAATTGGTTAACATGTAGCAATAATAAAAAGGAAAACATATGAAAAAGAAAAAATATAAAGAACAAATACCTTCCGATGGGGTGAGTGGTGCCTTTCTCCATAGCAGCAGCAACAGCAAGGGCTTCTTTTTCGCAGGTGGGTACACAACAAGAAGTGGTGGGCTCGTGTCCATGTATAGGCTCAATTGCTTTGCACATAAACTCGCCTGTTGTCAATGTCCCTGTCTTATCAAATGCAATGGTGTGGCATGAAGCTAAAGAATCAAAAACATGTCCTCCCTTCAGCAATATTCCCTACACACACAATTTGTATTCCAAACAGGAACATGGATAAAGGTAAGCAACTTTTGTAATTGTGTTCAACACATGTTTCATAACAGTGAGTTAATGTGTAATAACTAACATCGGGTGGACATGTCAAAAAACCATGAGTGCTTAAACGGAAGACCATATTAATGTAGTGCTTAAACGGAAGACCATATTATTAAACTGAGAGTGCCTTTTAATGTAGTGCTTAAACGGACTACCATATTATTAAACTGAGGCACTCCCATTTTATATAGTGCTTAAACGGAAGACCATATTATTAAACTGAGAGTACCTTTTTTGCACAGGCACTGATTGCAGTAGCATAAGCCAAGGGAGCCACAGCCAAAGCACATGGTGATGCTGCAACCATGAGCCCCAATGCTCTGTAAACTGAACCCCTGCAAGCTACATACAAACCATATGGTTTCAAACAATAAATGATTTCATGTATAATGTAGGAACAGATGATGGAATATGCATACAAAAAAGGACATCAGATTACCTGTAGTACTGAAGAACGGCCACTTGAAAAGAATCGGACCAATGAGAGCAACAGCAACTGATAAAATAATGACTGCCTTGCTATAATTCTCACCAAACTGATCCAGCCACCTTTGAAGCTTCGGTTTTCTTTGTTGAGCTTCTTCTGTCAGTTGCACTATCTTGTTCAGCATAGATTCTTTCCACGTCTTCTTTGCCTGTAAACCAACATTTGTAGCTAACATCAGTCACTAACGAGGGACCCACAATTCATGCTCAGAAGCAATTCAGGACAAGATCTCCCATACATACATGCAGAGAGATGAAGGATGCCAGAATCAAGATATATGAAAATAGTTGAGAAACAGATACCTTGAGTATCATCATACCATCTATATTCCTTGCACCACCAGGAATGCTGTCACCGACATCTCTTTCTACTGGTTTAACTTCTCCAGTCAAGTGCTCAATTGTAATTGTTGACCTACCATGGAAAACTTCACTATCTACAGGCACCGACTGACCAAAATACCAACACTTCAATCAGATATGTATCAGCACTGTAGTATGCCAAGAATATATGTGTGTGTGTGCGTGCACATGCGTGCGTGCATGCATGTGTTTGTGAGAGAGAAGAAAATTGTTTTTTTTTCCAAAAAGGGCTCACATATAGAAAGAATCATAATTTCAGTTCATACCTCTCCAGCTTTGACCAGAATAAATGATCCAACTTCTAACTCATTAACAGGGACCTCATGGTATTTCAAATCAGATAAGTTTAGTAACTTTTGGTTGTTAACATCAAGCATGAGGGCAAATTCTGGATAGTTTTCTTTCAACTCCTTGACATCAACCTTTGACCGGCTGGTGAAATACTCTTCAGCTGAAGCCATTTGTATGCATTAGCCAAATAGCAAAAAGAAAAAAAAGAATTATACCTAGAAAAACAGTACTGAAGTGACTACCAATATGAGCCAAATTGAACATCGCAAGAAGCAAGCCTCCTTCCAGAGAGTTCCCCATGAATGCAGATGCAAACGCCGCAAGAGCCATTAATACATGAATATTAACTTTTCCACCAGCAATATCTAATAGCGCATCGAATGATGCCGAGACCTGAGATGAAGAACAGAGAAAAAAGGTTCTATAAAAGTTATCTAAAGCAAATAATTTTTTTTCCATTGCATGTTAAAGAAGCTGGAACTAATACGCCAATTCGATATGTATTAATAACAACCCAAAAGTAATCACTGAATTCAAACATGAGCTAAAGTTCCATCAAATGGTGTTGAATTAGAGATGCGTGGGATGGAATAGTCAAAGCAAAAGACTTATATGGCAAGTTTAAGAGAAGAATTGGGCTAAAAATGGGAGTATCTATACCCAAAGATTTTTAATTTAAGTATTATTTAATTGGGTTCGAGTCCATAACACTATACTCTAATTGTTCAACCAAACACTTATTTGGCCCTATAATATTATCAACTCATCTTGGGAGCTGATGAAGAATAGCAGCCTTTTCATCAACTACCTTAGTTACTTCGGTTTATATGTAAACTTTAGTTTGAGTATCATTCTCAGTTGAAGTCTATGCAGTTATCTCGGTCAAAAATCAAATATCGGTCAAGGACCGATATTTGAATTCGCGGTTATCGCGGTGAGATATCGGTGAGATATCGGTTTTTTATATTTTGTAGAATATATATATATCATATGTGTGTGTATAACATCATAAAATTTTTTTAATA
>JAUEJL010142716.1:0-10708 GCA_032274825.1 Drosophyllum lusitanicum | reverse complement strand
ATTGTTACTAGTAACAATTTACTTGTAACAAATATATATTTATACATATATATACATATACATACATATATATAAAAACATATGTTTATATTTATGTATTTGATATGCATTATCTTATATCCATATATAAGAGTAGTATTACTATTTCACATAAATAATAATATACAACAATGCATATAAACTTATATATATATATAATGAGTTGGAAACATATTTAAATATGTAATTGGCGTCCATTGACTATAAATGTGTGACCCTATGGGTTATGGGTTTATTTATTATCAGTAATAGGGTATTAATTTGTGTCTTGTACACATAGAACCAACACAAACATCACTTTAATGAGAAACTCATTTGATAGAGGTGCGTTAGTCAACTTGCCCGTTAAGTTATATTTTCCTGTATTGTATTTTAGGTCTCTTTATCTTTCTTTAACATAACCCTAGCTTGTTTCTGTAGAATAATAAAAACACCGTAGGTATTTTATATTACATTGATAACTATTTTTAGAACACAAAGAGTACAATAGAAACCCTAATATGAAACCCTAATGGGCCCTAGCCTATCCATACAATAGGGCTGGACCATCATATACTAAACCCTAATCTATATCTATATACTCTAATAAAAAGGATCAAAAGGAAGAAGAAATGAACTTTCTGAAAACAACTTAATTAAAACTTTTTTTAATCGAAGTACGTTAAAATTATATTTAATAAAAAACAAAGGTTTAATTTAGACATTACATGAGAATTGAACATGAAAGAGATGGATTAAAATAACATAAATTAAGGTTCCAATTTTATCAGATCTCATCAGCCTTGCAAAAGTGGCTATGACACCATTGTTTGGATTAATGTTTTACTAAAAATTACTCCCTCCGTCTTTTCTTTATTATCGATTATATATATATATATATATATATATATATATTCTTTTAGTTTGTCTCATAATAATTTTCCACTACTAAATAATGATTAACATTAATTGCTATATATTTTCTATTTTACAAGTGAACGATTAATTAGTGTAAGGCTAAAATTGAAATTTTCACTAATTAAATTTTACATTAATTGTACCATCTTAAATTCTGAGTTTATTATCTGTAGACATTAATATCAGGACGGAGATAATATATTTTATTAACAATACAAGCGAAAAACAATTCTAGATTTTAGAAACCTCCACGTAACATCATATAATTTCAAGAATTTAAATAAAATATTCTGATGATTTCTACTTGGTTGCTTATTCTTGCAGTTTTTTTAAATGAGAGATAATTTTTCACTCGTTAAATTGATAAATTCAAGAAAAATATATGTTTCACTAATTTGTAACACAACTTTAGCAATTTCATATCTTATGTGAATGAATTAATTTCATAAGTGAAAGAATCACTTTTATCTTTTAATATAATTTAAAAGAAAGTCAAAACTCATGGAAAATGCAACAAAGATGTCGAGTGTATTTGAACTTTGAAGCAAAGTTAAAATGGTCCTCCTACCCCATGCCATTCTCGAAAGAGAGTATATAGAGGCCTCTCTGCTTGTGGGTTTTTGTTACTTGTTGCTTCTTTCTTAGGTGGTTTTCTCTCAGGTGAGAACATACTAACATCTTAGTTGCTATCGATTTTCTACATGTTTATTGACATATACGATTAGACATAGTTCTTGTAGAAAAGTTAGGAAGTGTTCTTTTTAGCATATACATTGCCCTGGTCTTGTCATTACTCACATGCTCCAACGGTCATAAGGTCCTTAAATTGTGCCATGCCAGTTTTTTTAACAACAAACACACACACATCCTTCTAAACTACATCTTAAGTTTATGTCGAAACTTGAATCCTTAACCCTATAAAAGAAGGAACACCTTAACATCCCTTAATACCGATAGACCAAAGTTCCTTTAGTTTGACGTACCGGTTTAATTATAGTATTCTTATATATGTATGAAGGATATTAATTTGGTCAGTCTCTTCTAGAGAGTAATGTGTGAGAATACCACTAGGAAATTATCTATTGGTCTAGACCTAATACAGTTATTGTACGTTTCCTAGACGAAGAAATCAAGTTATAGACTTGAACACTTTGAGGGTTACCTACAAAAGGGGGCATCGTTTTCAAGCAAATGTATTGCTTAATTATAAACTTATTTCATACATATACTTGTCATCGTTAACGATGAAACCTTACTTGAGTGTTATCGGTTTACAAGGAATATCCCAGCAGTAATACCTTCAACTTGTTTGCTCTTGTTAGAGACAATGCAAGATCCTCATTTATGTTTGCACAAATTAATTAATTAATTCTACTTAATATTATACTACATTTAAACATAAATAAATCTACTTGTAATAAAAGTTAAAGAAATCGTTAAAATCTTGGGGGAATCTCAAAATCCAAGACAATATCTTTATAAAAATCAAAAAATAAACAAGTGGAAAGCGTCTTGGAGTACAAAATCGTACGGATCAACCTGAGATCCAAATTATGCCATTTTTAAACTCCCAAATTGTATGTATATTATATTTCATTACTTTAAAGTAAGTATTCTGAAATCCAATAAATTATAAAAGCAGTTATAGCAAATTACTTTCTAATTAACAATTCAATTTTTAATTCGGTCAAATATTGAGATGATAACGTGATACTTTGTAAGTTTAAAGGTATACTTATATAGGTAAATCATAACTATTCATAATTAACAACATCTGAAAATGTTAAGCATGACTAATTACTAAAATTGTGATTTTTATCGTAGGATCGTACGACTCCACCAACCAAAAAGTGTCATATCATACTCACAATCGTAACAACTTATGTGGAATCATAAGATTGTATATATATAAATGTTAGTAAAAGAGAGGAGAAAAAAGTAAAAAATAAATTAAAGCTTAAACGATGAAACTTGAAATACTGAATCTTGATGAGGTTGAATATATAGTTTGAATGAATTATAATGGAACTAGTGAATTAAGGAGTGGTAAGAGGTAAACTAGTATTAGGGTTAAACCTAATATAAGTAGCCTCGTTAGTCGATCAATCAACATGAGTTGTGTAATTAGGAAATGAAATTTAAAAGTAATTCCAACAAACAACAACCACAACCACCTAGGGTTTCCTCTCTCTTTCACCTTCTCTCTCTCTTAATATATATATATAATAAAAAATAATGTAAGATTGTATATATTGCTAATGTAGCAAAAGGGATTGTATACTAACTTTTAAGTTGAAAAAGAATATAATGTATTGCTAATGTAGCAAAAGGGAAAGAAACCCGATCAGATACCATACGGATGGCCTAAAAATAGCTTGTGAATTTCTGTCATTTTTGCACAAGAGCCAAGGTCTTCAACTTTGATAGGAAGATAATTAGGATAGTACGGATCCATATCACATGGACTCCTGTTGAATGGATAGTAGAGTAGTGTTTTATAATTAATCAACCTCAGAGGAGAAGGGATTTTGTTTGATGAATACTTACAATAATAGATTAGAAAATAGGAAGCAACACCTAACCTAGTTAGGCTTATATCAACTTCCATTCACAAACCCTAACACTCATAGATACATTTTTAAGTTACTCATAGATACATATTAGTGTTAGGTTAATAACTCTTCTTTTGAAGCTACTAACACATTATTACGACATATATAGTTAAAACTTGATATATTGGGTTCAAATCACATAAGAGATTTCTTTTTATGCTCCATAGGGTTCGAGTACCTCGCACAGGCACACCTATGCTTTGTCTGGCGCTGGCGGTGGTACGCGCCACCAGCCATTTTTGTAGATGAATTGAAAACTTTTAACTTTTTCGAACCGTTCCCACTAGTCAAAGTTTTGGATGCCACCAGTGATTTTTTATGCCACCAAAATCTAATGAAAAATGAATTTTTTTGAAGATAAGATATAATTCAATATTCGATTTATGTCTTTAAAATACTTTAGTGTATCTTAAGAATAGCAATTTAATTAACAAAGCTTAATATAAATTGTGTTTTGTTTTATATTTTGGCCCTCAAATACCGGAACAACAACTGAAACCTCGTTAACCCGATCCGATTAACTAAAAACCTGAACAACACTCTCAATCTTAATTAATTTTATTTTTTTCATTATATGGTGCTACCAATCACAAAAATCTTAAGTCCGCCCCTAGTCTCTTGTCATGCTTTGTTTCCTAGTCAATGTTTGAAGAAGTTATCAGATTTTAGAGCAACAAGAATGGTTGAAGCGTGGGCTCGGTATGACCTAGGTGGCACTCGATACCACCTCTCTACACCACCTCCTAAATGAAGTACTAGAAAATGCCATGATTCTTGGCATTTGAATACCGAAGGAGAAAAGTGGAGAGGGAAAGAGAGAAAAAAGGAGAGAAATGATTTTTTTTTTTAAATCTTCGAAGTATATATATTTCTTTGGTTAAAGTATGCACACAAAAAATATAGATAAAGTAACACTAACGTGGCATGAAATATTTAAAGCATAGTTGTGACCATTCTCCCTATGCATCTATGCTCAAATCAAAGAACCCGGTGATCTTAAATTTGCTAAAATGACAAACTAGCTTATGAAACACAAGTCTTTTTAATAAATCAAACAATAATATGTTTTTTTATTTTAATGAAATTATGTTATCAAACCATAAGTCTTCTTAGTTCATATTGTACTTTACGCAACTATAGTTGTACATTCTTAGTTATACCAGTTTGGCTTTGCATATCACCATGCAATAGTTAACGACTGTCTCCCCCTCTATGGTTTATCTAGACTCTAGACCATCATGTCTCCATTTTACCTAATCATCTATCAATGTTTTAGAGATATGCATGTAAATATTAGATTTATGAACATATATTAACCTTACATTATTTAGTAATCAATAAATGCATTTTACTTAATGGCATTTAAAAAATATACTCATTCTCTTTTCTTACATACTTTCAACCAACTACCCAATCAGCCATGACTCACATAATATCTAATA
The DNA here is from genome assembly GCA_032274825.1 of Drosophyllum lusitanicum. Classification (NCBI taxonomy): domain Eukaryota; kingdom Viridiplantae; phylum Streptophyta; class Magnoliopsida; order Caryophyllales; family Drosophyllaceae; genus Drosophyllum; species Drosophyllum lusitanicum. Next base: position 5,718 of record JAUEJL010142716.1, on the reverse strand, counting down.
AACAATCAATAATTAAATATTAGAAAAAGACAAATATCGAGCAGGTCTCCCTTCAGGTCTTTCTAAGTTATACTAGAGATTTGATTAAGGAGCGATCCATCATATGACTCCGAATAGCACATTTCTTACTTCTTCTGTCACATCATCCTCATCTATTTTTGTCCTTACAGCTAGGGCTGCTTTTTGTTCTTACTCGTCAGGTTGGATTTGTGACTCACTCTTTTAATCCATATTGTCGTTTATCTCTTGATGCAATATATCTGTAGCAAGCCCATCACCTTCTCATCACGGCGTGATAACATGCATTTCATCTCCACTTCAACTGTCTTTTTTTTTAACAAATCACTTGGTATGTATAAATTAAAATTTTAGTAACAAATTATATCATGTTCTTTTTAAGAAAACAGCTAATCTTTGAAAAGTGGAAAATAGATTTTGTGTTTAAAAGTTATGAAGCAGAGGGGGTCAAACTGACAAATTGACAAAACCTGAAAAAGCAACTGTCATGAACACATATAGTATATATGATCAGTAGATCCTGCACATGGGTTTCTGAAGCACCTACATATTTTATAATTAAATCAATTAATTTCTAATTTATGTTTGATTAAAATTTGATTTTTAGCAATAAATAAAGGAGGGGGTCACAAGCCTAACAGTCTACATAAAAACCAAACCAACCCTATTGTACATTTGTACTCTTTAGTACACTTTCTGTTTGTAGTTAGATGTCGTTTTTGCTTTATCTAATTGCCTCAAACTATTTTTCTTGCTTTAGTACTTGTACCTCAAGCTTTAGTACGTGTGAACCGCTCACATTACTTGTACATCATGCATTAAATACCTGTACACCATTCATTTAATATTTGTCCTTCATGCCTTGTATATATATGTGTGTGCAACCAGGCACTACTACTACTTGTAGATCGCGCCTATGATACTAGTACATCATGCAGTAATACTTGTACACATGGAGTTTAATACTTGTACGTCGTGCAGTAAAACTTTTACACTTATACTAATACTTGTAAACCATGTAGTAATATGTCTACATCGTGCATTTATTACTTGTACATCATGAACTAATACATGTACATAAGTTCAATTCCCACTATTATTACTCCGTGGTTGAAGACATGTAATTTATAATGGAAGTTCAAAAATCAAACCCAGGCATGGCATTGCCTCTAGTGCATTTAATGAATATTTAAAAGTGGGTGAAATTTTTTTCAAAATTTGTTTTGTTTCATGGCAAGATCAATACCATAGAGGTGGGTATGATGTTCTCCGAAGATAATTTGCACACAACAAATATTTGCTATAAACAATAAAATGTATGTGTCTGGACAATTATGTCCTTAGACATGTGGATGAGAAAAAATAGTTCACCACGTTTTAAAGGTAATAATGTCATGATTATTGTGTATAACTAATCTTTGTTATGTGCAAATCATTACTCTTCAATAATGCTAGAAGCTATGACATCATACTATCTCTTTATTTGACATGCACTTTTTGAGGCTGTAGGTGCCAACAATGGTCTCAACTTATCTCGGTCGATCCGTGTTGTTCAATGACATCATCAATTATCTAGCTCCCTAGTGTACACACCTCGATAATAATTATTAGAGTAAATTGCATTTTTGGTGCATGTGGTTTGGTGGTTTTAGATTTTGGTCTCTAATTTTTCATTTTTGCAGACTTGGGGTTTAAATGGTCAAACCTTTAATGACTTTTTAAATTAAAAATACTAATGTGCTTCAACCCTCATTTTAAAAAAAAATTCACTTTTTATTCATTTTTAAATTGTTTTACAAAAAAAATTAAAAATTAAAAAACTTATATCTCTCCCTTATCTCTCACACACTTTAACTCTCTCTTGTCTCTCTATGTGCTGTTCAAAGTGTCACCCAAATCACCGTTATCACCCAACACCACCACCTCCATTACACATGGTCACACACTATCTATAACCACCACCTTCTACCACTTCAGGAGCTTGAACCACTTTAGAAGTTGCAATGTGTTTAGGGTTTTGTACCCCTACATCTGACCTCACCTTCTGACCATCACCACCCTCACCAGCGGCTGGCGGCAGATTAGGTGGCGGTAGCGACCGACTCTATTAGGTTTTTTCGATAACTAAAGCTTCAAAACAGGAAACGAATCGAAAGTGTAAGATCCTTAATCCTTGTCCCCCACCTCTGGACGAGTCGTATGGGCCATCACACCCCCACCAAAACCACTAGTTGTAACACCGCGATTTCAAGGTCAACTTTTGAGTTTTTAAAACATATATTCAAACATCTTTCAGTTTGATAAACAAATAGCGGAAGTCTTGTCAAAGTATTTTCTTCATTTAAAATAACCCAACTGGATTTTCGATTTACAGACGGGTGTTACTAACATCAATACCGACCGACCATCATAACTGTCAAGGAACAAGTGTCCCAACACCACAAAAGCAACCCCTGGCACCACCAAACATAAACATCAGCAAAAACATACAAACTAGAAGGGGGTTAACTTTAAAAGCTAGTGAGCTCAAATATAACCATAAACATCACATAGCATATAAGGCATCACATGATAACACAAATAGTGCTATCTTATCATATTGTGGTGTGTTGCCATGATCAGTAGGCATCGTATCTCGCAGGGTTGCAAATCCAGCTCAACGATCCTACCTGGGGAATTAAGCACACCTAACCGCGCTGGTGGATGAGCGGGTAGCGATCCACCAAGCATCGTTATAGAGCCTACGGCTCCCTCGTGTTCAACGAGTAGTTGATTGCCCCTTACGTCAAGGAACAACAGTCCTGCAAAACCTATGACCCGGAATGATCCCTCGAGTCACCGTTGATCCCAAACTGTGACCCATAAGTCCCCTAGGATCCAGCCATAGGCTGACCTCAACTATACGTCTGTAAAACAGTCCATAAATGTCCGGACATACACAAACATATATATGATCCAATCAGGATCCAATAGCATGCATACATAAACACAACAACTTCTACTCATACACGATGAGCAGAACACGCGAATACAACATTGCCATGACATACAATCATAAAACATGTGTTTGTTCACTATCATAGTGAACCTAGTCAACATAAGCGTCATATTCATCATATCATCATGATCTTAAACATAGTAGACATTGAGTACATACAAGTCTAAAGTACTCCCAAGTCATTGTCCTATCATTTGTTAGCATCTATGCTTTGTATTGCTTTAAGCACACGTTCTTGGATTATTGATACTTGTGCATTCAATTGGATATCATATCATTATAGGTAGCTTTAGCTCCTTATTATTGGAAACATAATATATATTAAACTTTAATATACATCTTGCTTGTTGTTGGTTATTAGTTAACCAATGATCAACACTAGACCATGTTCATATTAATGGCATTATCAACGGGTCAATTTAGCTTACCCAAGATCACTCTCAAAATTGCTATCTTGGTTACACATATAATCATAAACCATTATGTTTCCCACACAACTAATGCCAATTAATAATTCCGTAATTACTACATAACGATTAATGGTTAAGTCGGTACTAACCTGGGTCCAATATGCTTGCATTAATCTTCTAATGATGCCTTTAGTCCGTTTATTAACCTATAGTAATAGCCCAAGCATCAACGAGGGGTGTTCAAAAAAACCGAAAAACTGTCAAACCGAATTGCTCCGCATGAATAGAAACCGAAAAAACCAATACCCGAAAACTATGGTACCCGTTGAACACGGGGCGGGTATGGTTTTTAAAATTCGATATCCACGGGTACCCGCCCCGCCCCACATGCTTTTAACTTATATATATTTGTTAATATGAAATAACAAAAGCTATTAGAAAACTTAAATTCCTTGAAACTATCTAACTTACCTCTAGTAGCCCCTACTGTCTCCCCGAATTCTTTTTTTTTGAGCTTCGACATCGTGAGTTTGCAAGCTTGTAACGATCAAGAGTTCAAAATGGAGACACTGAAATCGATTAACAGTGCCAACTTTAATCCTATCGGTTTTTTGTTTTTACGATGGTCTAATCGAAGATTTGTTCGATTTCTGTTAGTGATTTATTCATTATTGTTGACTTGTTTTTACCATTATTTATTGCTATATTATGAATTTGAACTCGTTGAAAACAACAAAAATGAAAAACAGCACAATTTTAGGGTAACCGTGACCCGTACTGTGGATACCCGCCTCCCTTCGGGTACCCGCACAACGGGTACCCGCTATTTGCGGTTCGGTTTTGGTTCCTAAAACTAAATACCCGCCCCGTAGTAACGGTTTACAAAAATTCCACTACCCGCCCCGCCCTGCCCCCGGAACACCTCATGTCGAGGCTATATTTTGAAGTATTATTTTAAACCATTTAATAATTTATAACTTTTATTCGCTTTTATTCAACTTTTACTCAACACCTCATTTTAATAACTTTTAACCTATGAGATCTTTTAAACTTGAAATTCTTATTTGGTTCACAAGAATACAACCCTAAAAGCAAAGAGTACAACTAGATCCATTTCGGAATATTACATTATTGGCTGGAGAACACACCACAGGGGTTGCGGCACAGTGAAGTCAAACTAATAATATTTTTTACTTTTTATTAGTAATCTAATACAGAAGTAAAAAACTAATATTTTTAAATTTTTTATTAGTAAAAAAAAGTCTATTTCATAACGATTGGAGAAGTGAATTACTATATGTTATTTTGTGCAAATCAAATCATAGTGACATTTAATCTTTGCCAAATATGTATTTTCTTGCTTATTTTTTTTATAAAACCTTAAACCGGTGAAGATATTTATGGTTAATTTTTATATTTATAAATCATTAAATATTTAATCCCTTTCTATGAAATATTTTTGATTTGGTATATATGAGAATATTTATCTACAACCGATTAGTAAGGTATAATCCCTTTTTATGAGGTGTTTATGTTTATGAATCCAAAATGAGTTATCTTTTTCGTTGATATAATCATACAACTTTAAATTTTTGGAAGGAAAATTATCTCTTATTTTCTTTTCTGATTTTCCTCCCAAAGTTGAGAACATTTTTGAAGGAAACCAAAAGACACTTCATATTTCACTTCTCCTTTTATCCTCTTTCGAACTCGGGAATGCCTAATGACAAATTCATTTTCCTTTCTCCTGTTAATTTTCTATCTTTTTTTTTCACATATAACTCTAGAACACGGTGTTAGAGATATGTAATGAATTGGATTATATCAACTTCTATATAAAATAATAAATTGAGTGTCAACTAAAAAAACATATACTTTTATAATATTTTGGTTGAAGAAAGATTAGACCAAATCTTATACTATCTGATACTTTAATGTATAGATATATTAGGCCATCCGTAGGGCCTTTCCCCTTCTCAAACCAACCCAAATGTCAAATCAGTTTTTTTTACTTTTTCCTTCCCAACCCAAAAGTCAAGTATAACCCTTCCTAAATCAACCGAAACAACCCAAATATTTTTCTCTCTCTTCACTCTCACTAAAAACCAAAAACAAAAAACAAAAAAGAAAGGCTGCGGTTTCATCGGGTTAGCGGACCTGAAATGAAAAAATTTAAATGGGACGCGCGAGGGAAAAAAAATTTCTCCAATACAATAGTGTACTTCCGCTATTCGGCAATTGGCGTACGGGGTAGCCGCCGACTCTCTTGACGAGTACTTGAGGATGGGAGAG
>JAUEJL010142705.1:0-10708 GCA_032274825.1 Drosophyllum lusitanicum | reverse complement strand
AGGGTTGGGGTGTATTGGGCTGCGGACCTAACACGCCGGAATGGGTAGCGCCGGCAGAGGGCCGGTCAGCGCCGACCGGGTGTTACACATGCGCTTATGTACATTTCCCCATCTTAGGCTAGTGTTGTCTTGAATTTCCATTGATATAACAAAAGTTTCCACAAAGATCATTGCTCCTCAAAGCGAATCCGGTTTTATAATACGAAGAATCTATTATGTTAATATCATCTAACTTACATGATATTGCTCTCACAAACTATTTAAATAATTTGTTCTTTTAAATAATTTATAAGAGTAATATCACCTAACTTAATATCACTAAATTGTTTTTCTTTTCTTTTCAATACAACATCAAAAAACAACAACTAAAATTATTTAAATCTTCTAAATAAATAAACAGAGAGTTACCACTTTCGACTACATTTCCCTCTCGATCCCTCTCCTTAAGAGTAAAAGGAGTGGAAGGTATCGAGGGTGTGTGGTGAGGTGAATACTTGAGGGGTGGAGTGTGGTACCACTTCATGAAGATGTGAAAGGAGGAGTGTGGTGTTTACTACATGTGGATGAGGTGTGTGGTGAGGGGAGGTGGAACCCTTTTGGCTTTTTACATTTTTTGTTAAATTTTAATTGGTTAATTGGGTAATATGTGAGTCACATGGTTTGGTGTGGTAGGAAGTGATCACTACGACGTCAAGTGGTTGATTAAGTGTACGGAGAAAAAACTGACATGACGTTGTGATGGGTGTGGTAGTGTGTGATCACTCCTTGCTAAGTAATGGCTAATATTACAAGACCTAACACAAACCAAAGCCTATTGACAAATCTCTACACATATACAAATGGAGCTAATTCGTACCTAACAAAACTAGTATAATACCAATTGCTTGGGTGTACTATATTTAATGAATACAGTTAATTACAAATTAGGTCTCCCTAATTTAGTGGTTTTACGATTTTGGTCCCCAACCTTGTATGTTTGCGAATGTTATCCCTAAATGGCCAAACCTCTTCGTCTTTCGAAGCTGGTCAAACTAAAAATACCAAAATGCCCTTCCCTCATTTTTTCCATTCTTAAGTCATTTTAAAATTGTTTAAAAAAGAAACCGCTTCTCTTTCTCTTTTACCTCACTCTCTCAAACTCTGTGTGTCTCTCTCCTACAAACCAAAGAATCAAGATGGAGAAATCTTAATGTGCTCAAATTAAATCTCAATTTTGCTTTCAGTGAAGGTATTTAATTTTTAATCCGGAAGCAACTGCTTGAAATGGTAGCTAATTAGAGTTGGTTGACATAAAATGTTCAAATGACTAAAAGTCAACACCTTTTTATTTACCTTGAAAAATAAAAATTACGAAACCTAGGAAGAAATTGCCACGAGGTTAATTAATATTGGTCTAATTAATAGCAAATGCTTAGTTAAGATGTGCTTAACATTCATTTTCATCAGAATCCTACTACAATATATCTCTTTCATTAGCAATGGGAAATGTTTGATTGAAAATTAGATCCAAGCTATTCTGATATGCTTCTACCCACACAATATACTCCTCCACACACCTAATAAACCCTTGATAATCACTCCACTTCCCTTTGTTGAAAACCAACCCAAACAACCACCAAATACTCATAGATGACTAACTCAAAACTACCACCAAATCATAAGCAAACTTGACATATTCCGTTGCTACGTGTTCACCATTAACTCTTTATAGGATTTCGAGGATTAAATATACATATGATTTTAAAGTTTTTAAAATAATCTTTCAATTATGAATGACAATAATAACACTCATTAGGTATAAAACAGATAACAATCTTTAACAATATTAAAGATTTTCTAATATAATAATATACTATTTTATAATAAGCTTTGAGATTATAGCCTTTGAATGTTGAAGAAATTATAAGAATGATATAATGGCTCACAGTTGTAACTACTTTACATTAAGTTCATTACTTCATAGTCACATTGATAGATACATAATGATCAAACTAAGAAAAAGAAAATTATTATACATACATTTGATCCAGGTGCTTGTTTACTTGAATTCTTGAACCTCCTCTAAATCCGTAATCGGTCCATATCTAAAAGCGAACAACTCGATCGGTGTTATGTGAACAATCACATTCACAAATCATAATACAATTTAAGAACCAGAATCAAGTGTAGAGAACTTACCATGTGCTCGATGTTAGCCGAATAGCATCACGGGATCAAAGTACAGCACGCATGAGACATCAATCTGTATATATAGTTGTTACAAAACAAAACCGTGCTTCTGTGCATAATTCCTTCAATAATTTAAAGTATGGATTGATGATTGAATTCTGATTAGTTCTCGCAAATCATTAAATAGTCACAAATTAAATGAAGCACGTAATATAACTTTGAAACCCTAGTAAGTGATTATAGAATATGGGGAAATGGTGGCATGAACAGAGTAGACAAAATTAAGAATTGGTATATAATGAGAAGCAATCAAGGACCAGTACATAAACCGTTCATACGAATGAAAGAAGATATATTTTGGATGCAAGCAAATTATCAAGAGAACCTCAAAATTCCAGCAAGAAGCTGAGGATGCGGTGAAGTTTGTTAAACAAAGGAATGAGCCGCATACTCTGTTAAGCCAAAAGGAAGATTGTTCGTTTACACCTTTTGGACCATATTAGGGTTTTTTTTTACTATCAAGTCCACTCCCGGATTGTAACACCCCAATTTTTTTTCAATAATGATAATCTTAGTAATCATGAGATTATCAATCCTTCATCATTCTCCGGTTCCCTCATCCATTTCGAGCCATTTCGATGCTCCCACTGCACCTTCACAATTCCGATCTGCTTGTTACGTAATTGCTTGACTTTTCTTTGCAGAATTGCCACTTGTCTTTCGATGTAGTTTGGCTTTTCGTCCAAAGTGATGTCTTCCACACGTACAAATGTTGTCTCATTCACTAAACACTTATGTAGGTACGATACATGAAAGGTCCAATGTATCTCGGGTTTAGTTTTCTCGTTCCTCAATCAAATTTCACCCTTCCACAGAGACACTTACAGAAGTACAAAATCTCCAACTTGGAATTCGAGTGGTTATCTCTGTTTATATGCGTAGCTTCGCGGTTCAGGATTCTCGAACTTGCTAGACATATTCCGACGTCTTCTGCTCTATCTACGCGCCTCTCCGTTCTCATTGTCCAACTTCTCCCCAACAAACAAGAGATCAACCAGCACTTCCTCTAGTACAACATCCCGTACAATGGCATCCCGATACTCGCGTGGTAACTATTATTATTCAAGAATTCCACCAAGGGTAGATACGAATCCCAACTTCCACCAAATTCCATCACACACGCCCGCAACATATCCTCTAATGTTTGTATCATTCTTTCACTATGGCAGTATCTTGGGGTGGTATGTTGTGCTAATTGACTCTAGTACCCAAATCTTTATGAAATTTTTCCGAAAATCTGCAAGTAAACCTCACATCTCGTTCGGATACAATTGACACCCCGTGCAACGATATAACCTTTTCACATACACATGTGTGCATCTTTTCCCTACAGAAAAGACTTCCTTTATTGGAATAAAGTGAGCACTCTTCATCAAACGATCCACGACGACCTAAATTGCATCAAAGTTACTCAGCATCTTCGGGAGCTTTTGCTCTCATGCATAATAATGTGCTCCCATTTCCATTCCGGTATCTCCAACGGTTGCAATTTTCGTGTGCGGTCTCTAGTGTTCGGTCTTCACCCATAGATACGTTAAGCACTTTTCCACATACCTTGCCACATCCCTCTTCATCCTGGGCCACCCGTAATCTATCATCAAATCTTTATGCATCTTTGTTGTGCCCGGATGTATCGAAAAATTAGACTTATGCTCTTTATCTTATAACATTTCACGAATACCAAACCCCTTTGGCACCCAAATCTGCCTGTAACGGGTCATTAATCCCTCACTATCCCTAATCATGAGCGACATCTAACCCTTTACCGATTCTACTTTCTCGTTTTCTTTCTTTATAGTCTCCTATGCTACTCTAATTAACTCATACAGAGATGTCGTCATTGTCATTCTCTACCATCACGTTTAGCTTTATAAAACTGGTATTCCTACTTAGTGCATCCGCTGCTACATTGGCTTTTTCTATATGATACAAGATTTCGTAGTCATAATCCTTCACCAAATCTAACCATCTTTGTTGTGTTAAGATTTTTTTGGTTGGCGAAGTACTTCAAACTCTTATGATTTGCATAAATCATGCATTTGACGTCATACAAGTAGTGTCTCCACATTTTCAATGCAAAAACCACTGCAGCTAGCTCTAAGTCATGGCTTGGGTAGTTGATTTCGAGCGGTTTCAATTGTCAAAAAGCATAGGCCATCACCTTTCCTCGTTGTATTAGCACACGGCCGAGTCCTACATGCGAGGCATCATAGTAAACCACAAAGTCATCCATACCATCTAGTAGGGTTTAGGGTTTAGAATCGGTGGTTCACACAATTTCCCCATTAACGTCTCAAATGACTTTTGTTATTCATCACCCTAATGAAATCGTACACTTTTCTTCGTCATTTTTGTTATAGGTACCGCAATCTTAGAGAAATTCTGAATAAATTTTCGATAATAGCCGGCCAACTTCAAGAAACTTCTGATCTAAGTCAGACTCTTCGGTATCTCCCACTTCATTATCGCTTCTATCTTTGCAGGGTCCACCTTTATTCCATCCTTATTCACCACGTGCCCCAAAAATTACACTTCTGGTATCCAAAACACACACTTTGGGACCATGGTGTAGAGATTTTCATCGCTTAAGGTTTTCAATACTTCTTGTAAATGACCCTCGTGTTCGTCCTTCATGTTCGAGTAGATGAAAATATCATGTATGAAGACTATTACCGACTTGCATAGCATTGGCCCGTAGACTCAGTTCATTATAAAGGCTGGTTGTGCATTTGTAAGACCAAATGGCATGACTACAAACTCAAAATACCCATGACGTGTATGAAATGCCGTTTTCGCTGCATCTTCTTCCCGAACTTTTAGTTGATGGTAACATGACCATAGATCAAATTTAGAAAACCATGTCGCTCCCTACAGATGATCGAACAAGTCGTCAATTTTGGGTAACGAATATATATTGTTTCTGGTTACTTTGTTTGATTCACAGTAGTTCATGCACATCCAAAACGTCCCATCTTTCTTTTTCATAAACAGTATTGGAGCTCCCTAAGGTGAGCTACTCGGTATGATAAAACCTTTATGCAACCGTTCTTGCAATTGTGTCATCAACTCTTGTATTTCCGATTTGCTAATTAAACAGTATGGTGCTATAGCAATTGGTGCTGCACTCAGTACAAGATCAATTCTAAATTCAACTTGCCTGTCGAGAGGGATTCCCAACAATCCTTGGGAAACACTTCAGGATACTCTTGCATGATTGGCACATCCGATAACTTGAGTTTCTTTTTCTCCATTTTACTCTCAACTACATGGGCGAGGAATGTGACACAACCCTTGTCAAGATTACCTAGCAGCTTTGGTTATTGTATAGATTACAGCCATTCCCTTCCCGCGCTTACCATATATCAAAATTTCTCCCCCACATGGATTCTGATCTCAATAACTCCTTGCTTGCACAAAATACTCGCTTGACGCCGTCCCAACCAATCCATGTTATGACCATTTGAAACTCTTGCATGAGCGTCAGTATAAGGTCTATGGGAAATTTTACGTCGTTTATTACTATTAAATTGTTCTTGTATATAGTAAATACATTCAAAGCCTTATCATCGGCTATCTCTACCTCTAGCGGTGTTTCAAGTTTCACGTGCTCTATTACAAACCTTATATAAAAGAAATAGGATACAAAGGACTTGCTAGCCCCGGAATCAAACATTACTAAAGCAAGTAAAGAGTTGGCAATGACGTCTGGTTCTTTCTAGCCTCCTCTACGGTCATTTGGAATGCCCTTCTCCTCGCTTTCGCTGGCTTAGCTTTCTTCCTTTCTCTTTCATCCGTGATCATCAATGGTTGTTGCCATGCTGGGCTCCCGGCCCCATGATCTGTGGACATTCTGCCATTATGTTTCCCGGTTGATAACACTTAAACCAAACGCCAGTGTTAAAGGGGCAGTTCTTGATCATGTAGCCCGGCTTGCCACACTTATAACAGTTCAAACCCGTGCACAAGCGACATTCCCTAGTATACACCCTTCCACACTTTGGGCACCTAACCCCTTCGCTCCTTTCAACGGTCATTACATTTCCCCATTCTTGAATTTCTTGACCGGTAATTTACAGTGTGCTGCAACGGTCGCAGTTCTTTTCTTGTTCCTCGTCTCTAAAAATATTTCCCTCTTTCTAGCGGCTTCAATCATTTGCTCTAGTGTGCTACACCGCCACATCGACACAAATTCTCTAACAACTTCAGGAAATAACAGTACATCTACAAACCCTCGTCATTCACATATGTTGGACAGTAAAGTAAAGCAGCTTCTCCTTGGATTCTGCAGTAATTTGGTTCACAGTCTGGGTTGTTTGAAGTCATCGTTAACTGCTTCCGCTTTCAACTTCCTTAACAAGTTCCACAAGTCTTTTGCGACTTCTCTTAGAATATATGCAGCCTAACAAACTTTGTTGCTTTGAGGGCATTGGCATGTAAGAAATGCCCCCTCTACCTCCGAGATCCATCCAACATGTACCATGCGTTTATAATAATATGGCCCGGATATTACTCCAAACACACGGTACATATCCGATCTTGGCATCACCACCAAAGCCCCGATTCACAAGCTTAGGCCATCTACACATAATTTCCATGTATAAGTATCACATAATGTCCAACCTATGTTAAAGCACTATAGCTAAAGCAATACACAAAGCCATCACACACGTCAAATACGTTACAGATACAAGTCCTTACATAATACTAAATCATATAGGCAATCGAATAATTGATTCTACCCTACCGTAACAATCAAACAAGAACATGTAATAAGGCCCAAATCAAGGATTCTAAACCTATATGGTTAATATTATGCATGGCATAATGCATCCATTAGTAGTATAAGACACAATCAGTTAAGTATATCGGTACATAATCATAATACATATACTATACTTCACCTTTGTGCTCACCGGGACTAGCTCTAGCTCACAGCTCATCAAAAATCATTTGGAAAAATCAATTAGGCCGAGAACTATATGCTAAACCCTGAAGCAACAATCAAACAACATGCAACAGGATTCAACTCATTGTTGCAACTAGTTTAAATTTTTTATTTTGAACCATTGTTTATGTCCAAACACTTGCATGTTCGGATCCTTTAAACCAAGGATCTGATACCAAGTTGTAACGCCCCAATTTTTTTCAATAATGATAATATTAGTAATCATTAGAGTAATGCAAACATTCATTACTACAATATCAAAGACGAGGTCCGCACCCGGACTACACGTCGTAAATACAACTTCAAATATTCAAGTTCTGTAAATGCGTATTCAAACCTATTTAAGAGAAAACTATGGAAAAAACATTCTTTGGTTTTTGAGTTGTCTTCACTGTCCCATAGCTTTGTCACGGTCCAGTGCCGAAAAGATAATAACAACAACATTAAGCATAAAGCTTTTCGAGCACACATACTTACACACCACACTAGGTATGTACAAGTTACCACATACCCATATGATTCACATCAATGTTTTCACATAATACCGAATCATTGCACTCACAATAATTTCACTCTTTATGACTACCCACGGCACCCAGGGTTTTATGTCTCTTTTGGGACCCCTGTTGACTACCAATGGCACCCAGGGGTTTTACGTCCCTTATGTGCCCGGGTTGTGTTTCACTCTATTTACACAATCCTTCACTTCACATCGATAGCACATTAAATACATAATCACATTCTCACAACAAGCACATTTCACACTAGTATATTGAGTAAGTTAGTGCAAGTCACCTTACAGTAGCACTATCAATAAAATAAAAAACAATAAGAATATCCACGAGTCGCAAGGTTATCCGCAATCACCTACACATAACATTTCGCATCATCAAACATCATGAAATCTAACCTAACCACGCTACAATAATGAGTTTCCCAATTTATGATTAAGTTAGGGTTTTTATCCATGATTTGCGATAGTTCGCTTTTTGCAAATTATGATTAGCTCTTTTTCTCTATTAACGATTTATAGCTTTAAGGTTTTTCGATTCACAAATCTTATTTCCTTTTAGATTCACCGATAATACCAATTTACGATTCATGCTTCCCTTAATGGTTTTTGATTCCAATATGGTTTACCATTACACCTTATTATGATTTACGATTCAAGATCCAGCATACAAAATCTGTGATTAACCCTTGACCCTCGAGATTTACGATTCTGTTGTCGGCATGATTTTCGATTCAGCCTTGGCCCCCCTACTTTACGATTTGGGTGTAAAGACTGATTTACGATTGGAATTACTATCACAAATTTTTTATTCTGATTTACGATTATCCTTATGGCTTGATTTATGATTCCTCACTCTAACACTGAATTTCGATTGCTACTTTTTGATTCGTCCTTGTTTCATGATTCGGAGGATTTACTAAGAGACTGTACCCCTGAAGGATTTTTGATTCATCTTACAACAAACACACGGTTTTTGATTGATCATTGTTCTATTCTTGATCAAACGCTAAGAACACGCACTAGTACAAACGGCTAAACAATAATCTTGGCCATTGTGCTCTAATTTGGTTTTAAATACCCTTTCCTACTTTCTAAATATCACATTTAGTCCTACTTCAAGGTTATAAGTTTTAATGCTCAAAATACAAAATAACACTATCCATCATTCATTATTATCTAAGTAATATTCCAATTCGAATTAGAGATGTTACACGGATCTAGTTTTTGGTTTTGGCTTTGTTTGTCCCAAGTAACGACTTTTTTAAGGACCAAATAAGGGTCTTCTTAAAGGCCAAATAAGGGTTTTCTCAAAGACCAAATAAGAGTTTTTTCAAGCCCAAATGAGGATTTTCTTAAAGGCCAAATGAGTGTTTTCTCAAAGGCCAAGTGAGGGTCCTCTCAAATGCCAAATGATGGTTTTCAAAGGCCAAAGCAGGGTTTTCTCAGACTTATGACTTATAATTTTCTTGAACACCAAAAGTGGTTGTTTTCTCAAAGAGTAGTAGTAACGTATGTGTTAGGGTTTTCTCAAAGACCAAATAAGGTTTTTCTCAAAGGCGGATAAAAAGACCAAATAAGGGTTTTTCTCAAATGCCAAGTAAGGTTTTCTCAAAGGCAAAATTAGGGCTTTCTCAAAGGATTTTTTCTTAGAGTTGTATGATGGTTTTCTCATACTATGACTTATAGTTTTCTAAGAGACCAAAAGTGTTGGTTTTCTTAAAGAGTAGTAGTCTTGTATCTGTAGTCGGTACTAGTCTCGGTAAGTATACATATTTATGTGAAATCCTTATGTGGTGCTTGAATATGCAGATGTGGCAACGGATAGCACATGTGGTTATCTAGATGCTCATGTAGCATCCATGTCAATGTCACAACCTAGTTGATGTATGTGGCAATATGTGGCAATATGTGTTGATGATGTGTGCAGTGTTCTATCCGTCATAAGGTGTAAGTCATGTGTCTACTCACTAAGCTACATGCTTACCATTTATAGGGATTCAAGGGTTTTGGGAAAGGACAAGGGGAAAGCTCGGGTATGACAGCAGTTTTTCCGCATACTTTTAGACACTACTATTTAAAAAGGGGTGTAACAATTTTAACGAAATTGTGATCATAAACCGGTGATTGCCGATTGATAATTTATATATTATGAAATGATGGGTTATGGTGTAATCATCTTATGGTTGAATTGTCTTTTATGTTTTCCAACGGTATAATATTAAAAAAATTAGAACATTACATCCTTATCTACTTTTAAAATCTTTTCTACCCTTTTTGACGAATAGATAAATTAACTTGTATCTTGTATGTGAAAAGTCTTTTCACTTATCTTGATATCTTCAAGTAGATAGAGTGTAGATAGTTGTAAGTTTCCCAGACTAAGAGTATGTTCGGTGTGAAGATTTTTAGAGCTTATTGGAGCTCGTAGCCTTTTATTTTGAAAGAAAAAGCTACAAGTCATGTTTTGATGAAAAAGATAGAAGCTTTTTTTTAAATAAAAAAGCTTTAAAACAAAAATCTTGTTGAAGTAGCTTTAAAACTAGCTGGAAGCTTTTTATATATCACATTACGTAAATACTCTCTTTAATTATTTTATAATTCCTTCTACTTTTATAATTTGTCCTTTTTTGTCATTTTACACTATTAAGCTCCAGCTACCGGCTAATTTGCCAAAACATATTGACACGCGCGTACCGGTGTATATTTTTAGTGTAAATATTATAGAGTACACACGGCGTTTTAAAATAGGGTTCACCTTTAAAGTAGACTACACGCGTGATAGGCAAGTATCACCTATCCGTATATAATATAGCTCTTTTGGTAAGACCGAGTATCGAACTCAGGGAACGGAGGCTCCTAATAATCAACTTTCACTATTATCTAGTCGACAACAAGGCAAGAAGCGAAACAAACAAAAGACTACAACTAAACAACTAAAAGCAAAGAAACAAAGACAACACAGGAGCAATGCAATAGGAAGGAATTCAAAGCAGGAAGGTACTCATTCGGATTAGATACAC
>JAUEJL010142694.1:0-10708 GCA_032274825.1 Drosophyllum lusitanicum | reverse complement strand
ACGGATTCTGTTAGAAAGGATCGTGGTTGCAAAAAAATGGTAGTTAAAGGACGAAATTTGCAACTTTTTCAAAAAAAGGACTAAACTTGCAACTTTTAGATAGTTAAAAGACCATTGGTGCAATTAACTCTTATATATATTTAAATTTCAAATTATTATTTAATATACCGAGTTTTAAAATCTACTATTTTGTGAAGGGAGATAATTCATTCCCGCAATAAATTGATTCATCCACAAAAGAGTTACACCTTACTAACTTGTAACATAGCTACAAATGTGTTATATCTTATACGTAATAATCAATTACTTTCGTAAAAAAATCATCTCCCTTTTGTATATTATTACAACCTATGATTGCAGGTTACCTTGTCACCTTGTCTCACTATAATAATAATAATAATAATAATAATAATAATAATAATATTATTATTATTATTATTATTATTATAACAAGAAACTGGAAATTCTTTTAGGAATCAATTTTAACAAGGTATGCGTTTCATCTCCATCATCAATAACCTGATTCTAAGTTTTGATTGGTTCATCTTCATGTTTACTTCATTAGTTTGTTTGGTTCCTTCCTTCATCATCGATTTCATGGTAAGTATCGATTCAGGGTTCATATTCGGTTCTGATTTGCTATTTTCCAACATATCTTGTTTCAATTAAATGTTTAAATCTATTTTTCGGCTCATTTTGTTTTTCACATTCTTCATTTGTACATTTTGAGTGTTAAAGCCATCGATTTTGAGGATACGAGTTATGGTGGTTCATCTTTAACGATTTTATTTCATTGTCTAGGTTCATCTTCATTTAGTTCTAAGATACACAATATGTTACCTTCAAAGATTTTCGTTTATAGTTTTGATTCAAAAGGGCATCCTATATTAGATATAGGATTTTGATTCAAGGGTTAGTGTTCATACATCGTTTGCAAAAGCTTCTAGACTAGAATCAATTGCAAGTATAAACAGGAGCAATAATCTCACATAAATGTCCTAATGGTTAATGATATGTGAAGTTGGGTTTAATTGAAATACATAATTGGGTTTATGATTTCCAGTTAATCGGGTCGGGTTAATAAGATTTCAATTGTTGTTCTAATATTTTAGGGTCAAAATATAAAATAAAACTCAATTTATATGAAACTCTTTTAATTAAATTGTTATTTTTAGGGTAAACTACAGTATTTTAAAAGTATAAATCAAATTTTGAACTATATCTTATCATTTTTTTAAAATTTATTTTTCATTAAATTTTGGTTGTATAAAAAAATCACTGGTGACACCCAAAATTTTGACCGGTGGCACCGGCTCGAAAAGGTTGGAATTTTCCACTTTGTTTGCAAAATTGACTGGTGATTCGTGCCATCGCCGGACCAAGCATAGGTCCGTCCTTGCTCGTATGTGGTAGAGGTGCAACTATGACTACATACGGGATGTTTGTATTTTAAGAAAGAGAGGTTCTATATCCTCTTACCCTGTATTCTAACTTATCATCTTACTCAGAAGATAAACATAAGTGTCAAAGTCAAGAGAGGACATGAAAAAAAGAGCTAGTGAATTCCACATGTTTTCGTTTAATAAGAAGAAAGATAAAATTGAAAGATTTAGCGAAATGAAATATAATTTTCGTTTGAAGAGAGAATCTTTTTGTCTTCTTATTGTTGTAGACGCGTAAACATTAATAAAAAAAATATGTGTTTAAATATAATAAAAGAAGTCTTTTCTCTTTATCTTCTTCCACACACACACACAAAACTACTACTCAATCTCTTTTCTTTATTTTCTTCGTATCTACACCATGAAACAACAAAGATTGATATTTCTTCACAGTCAACATTTCTTGCTTTACATTAGATCGATATACAATTTAATGTTTACATATAAATTACTTCACAAATCCATTTTACTCCACCTTCGCATCCTTCGATTCCTCCACCGTTAATTTATTGAATCGATTTCACATCCTTCGATCTTCGCATTCTTTTGACCTTGGCTCAAGGTGTCAAAACACTAAGGTCCAGTTTGTTTCACAAAATTTGAAGGAATAAAACTGAATTGAAATCAAATTTCATGCTGTATTACGTTTGGTAAACTTGTTTTTGAATGAAATTTTATTTGTTGGAATGTTGACATTCCATCAAGTAATGGAAAGTCCATTCCATAGGTGGGCTAAATAGTATTAAAATCAATTCCATTCCTTTAAACTCTACGAAACAAACTTAACTTAAGATATAAAAATCTTACATATTTGAGTATATGATTTCTAAGAATGTTATAGTTATATATTAAATCTAATGTTTATATTTTAATATAAACGTTAACAAGTAAAATATCTTATGTTGAAAAACTAAATATTAAATAACTGTGAAATATTTAAATTATAATTTTAAAGAGCAAATTAGTTGCAATAACACTTGTTATTATATTCCACTTATTTTAGAAATCGGGAGAATTATACGTATATATAGCCATCATGGTAGTTGCAACTTGCAAGAACAGAGTTTAGTAGTTTACATATTTTAAAAAGCTTAGAATTAATTATTCCACTATCTTTTGGATTTTTTTTGAATGATGTAATTTTTTTATTGTCTCTTGCTTAAGATTGCCGTTGTTTATAATAGTATCATAATTTATAAACTAGATTATATGTTTGTGTGATATATGGGTTGTTATAAAAAATTATAAAATAATAAGATATTAAATAATTATAAAACATGAAATAAGTGAGAATTTTTAAAAATGACGATAGATAGCGTCAACATTCAAACCAGCGGTGGAAACGTCGATGCGAGGTTGACGTGATGGCAAAAACGTGATATCATCATACAAAGAGACATAATTGTATTTTTTTTGTACAAATCATCGTTAATTCTTGTTATAATTAGGGAAATGAAGGCAAATTTTTATTTGTTAAAAACTTTAAAATGACTATTAAATACTTTAAAATGATAAAATTAAGAATTTGGTTAAATATGATATTTTGATAATTTATAAAATGTAATAGGATATTTGTAAGATAGGGTGAGCAGATAAGATATTTTAAAGTTTAAGAATTACATATATGAAAATTATCTAATAATTTTGATTCATTTTTAACCATAAAAAGTCAAAATTAGAATTCAATATTTGATTAAATTGATGGTCAAGATCAATCAATTAATTTTTTTTATTAAATGATCGAAGAGTTAGGATTATTTAATAAATTTGATGCATGTTAGTCTTTTATTTATATCAGAACATAACCGAAGCTAAGTAATGCGCTATTCAAATTTATTGAATTTTATTTATTAAACAATTAACAAATAATACATTTTTCATAACCTAAAAGTCATTTTTAAAAGAAATCATAGGGTTAAGACTATAGGTAAAGTATTTTGAGTATATACCGTCTCCTTGTTATTCATGATTTTGAAAGCGTGGGTTGTATGTCCTTGTTGTTGTGGAAACCACAACGAGGTTATCCATTACGAAGGGTTTGTGGATATTCATATGCGATTAATATAGTTGCATGGGTTTGCAGGTTAAGTTCATAATTATCTGTTGCAAACATATGTCAGATTGACCTATGTCGATATTTTTTTGTGGATCTTTGTGACAAGTAGTCTCAATCACTTTATCCTCACTGCTTGATGTACTTGATTTGTACATGGGGGATTGCTAGGATTTAGCCTAACCCAACATGGAGCATGGTATCTATTACTCTAGGTTTTATGGGTGATTTTTTAATAAGAGATGTAAATGTAGGCCTATTGGTGACTTAAAGTAACGCAATACATGACAATGGTGAGATGAATTGATATGTTATTTGTTTTTATTGTTCAATTAAGGTTGAGTATGCGAGGAACACATTTTATTTGAGTAAAAAGGTTAATGGTTTATAAAAAGCTCTTACTCATCAATGAAATATCATATTGCATAAAGGAAAATTCTAACTACCTTTTGCAATTCATGAAGTTACCTTAAACTACCACATGATTATAAGAGTGATTGATGATGAAGATGATGCCAATGGTGTGGAAGACAATGGTTGGACTCCTTGGATGTTTGAAGGGGTTGCTGATGATGATGATGCCAATGATCGTAACGTGATCAGACACACCCATTTATAGCCCTTTCATCACTTATTGTAACTCACTCATATTATCCTGCAAACCAGATGTACTCGATCTTCCCCCACTTTCTTAGTCCTTCTTGTAGACCAAAACCCCCTTGGAAATAGTTTCTTTGAAACTATTCTTGAGATAAGAGAAAGTGAGGAAAAGAGACAGAGAGAGTTGGGTAGCAACAATGGTTTTCACAAAGGAGAGAGGGTAAGAGAGTGAAAAATGAGAGTTTTGACTTGGGGGTGTGTGTGTGTGTAAGAGAGAGAGAGAGAGAGAAGAAAGATACTAAATTAGTGTTGGGGAAAGACAAACCAATGTTCAATTTAGACGGATCGTAAGATAAAGGATTGAGTTTGAAACAAAGATTGAACAACATGGACTATAAAAATAGATTTCGATCTTAAAAGACTATTAACATGTATTTATATGTTGTATTTTGTATGTTGGTTAGCCTGTTAGTTTGGCCCAAGGCCTTGTATTTTCCTATATATTGTTTTGCTTAGCGTTTATTCAGAAAAAGGAAATTATTCCTAATTTCATGGTATCAGAGCCACTATCTGATTTACCCTAATCACCCCACCCCCTCCTCTCCTTCCTGCCGTCGACAAGGCTGCCTCCCCTCTCATCTCTTTTGCCGTTCTTCCTCTTCCTCGATGGCAGGTTCTTCCGATTCCACCTCCTCTTCCGATAAGCCTTTTGGTATTACTAATATCAAGACTAAATCAATAATTTTTATCAAACCACATAAACAATTTAATTATAACATTGTCTGGTCATTAATACTAACAGTTTAACTAGAAAACTAATAGAGACAGTGGTCTAATGATTCATCCGTTTAACACAACATATAAAAGAGATTTCTCGTTTTGACAAATTATACGAATTAGTCAAATTATGTTTTTATATACGTAAGATTTTAGTTATGTTAAAAAAATCAAAACAAGGAGAAGAAGTAAGAGGAGAGAGTTGATGGGTTTTGGCTTTTGGTGGGAGCATATGGTCATGTTACATGTGTCCACCCTACCCTGCCTGCATCCATTTCAT
This sequence comes from Drosophyllum lusitanicum, assembly GCA_032274825.1. NCBI lineage: Eukaryota > Viridiplantae > Streptophyta > Magnoliopsida > Caryophyllales > Drosophyllaceae > Drosophyllum > Drosophyllum lusitanicum. The sequence goes on along the minus strand of JAUEJL010142694.1, from coordinate 5,556 downwards.
TTCACGTCCATGAAAGTTAACATCAGCAGGAACAAGCGTTCGTAAAAAAGCGAGAGACAGATAGAGCTTCGGGTGGTTCCCAATTTCCCAAATTCCATTTTATCTTCACATCCCCCCATTCCCTCTCATTCTCCACACGATTTCCCCCCCTTTTGCTTCTCTCTCTCTCTCCCTCCCTCTCTTTTCATCCTTTGCTCATAACTACATGTTCTTCTTCTTCCTGTAATCGTCTTATTCTAAGCGTTTTGCGTGTGTTATTAGCATGTCTCTTCAGTCTGTAGCTCATGTTAATGGCTACTGTTTAAAACCTACTTCTGTTTTCGCCACCAAAAGAGACCTTTTGTTTCTTGATTTTGTGGGTTTGGGCGCTAAACGAAGTAATCGCAGATTAATTGGAACTGGTGCTGGTACTGTTCTTAAAAGTGTTGCAGGTTTCCACAAAACAAGGAACTGGTCTTCTTCGATCAAATCGGTTCTTGATTTTGATCATGTTGATTCCCGACAATCATCTGATTCAAAACGCACGGTACGATTTTTTTCCAATTGATAATTTTACGCAGGTCGATTTTTTTTAATTCTACGAACAAGATACCATTCCTGACAGAGAAATTGATTCTTATGCTTTATTCAAAACTTAGTGTTGACTAAATTGAGCATATGAAAATGTTGTTCATTACTTTATATTAACATATACACATGATTGCATATCAATCATGGATGGGCAATTATTAGTGAAAACCTGTACTTTGATCACAAAATTTACAAATTTATTACAATTTTTTATTATATTAATGGCGGTGAAGGACAGAAGACTAATTAGCTCATGCTTATTATACTAAAATTTAATAACACTCTACTAATTGATGATCAAATGGTTGATAAAATAAGACACTAAGTGTATCTTTACACATGCTTATGAGAAATGAGATGACCAATTTATTTAACAAGAAAATGAGATTGCTGATTTCAAATATCCAAATTCTGTATGGAAATTAGGATATTTGAAATTCGGAGACGATGTTTAGGTAATTTGAAAATCTGAAACTTAGGTATAAAACCGCCTAACATTGTCTTAGACGCGATAACAACTAAAGTTATGCGAAAATAAGGTTGCATGTCCACAAATTTATACGATGTGAGATTACAAGTCTTAGAAACAGTATCAAGTTATAAACTACCAAGACTTTTTATTAAATATCCTTTGTTTACTTGAGGCAATGAGATTCGAGGCTCGTCTTGCTTAGTTGCTCCCCTCCTGCAAAATTCAAAATAAAGATTATAATGAGAATAAAAATCAATAAGAACACAATATAAACAAGTTTCTTTCTTAAAAAAAAATCAAATTGAACATAATATAAACTCTATAGCAATTTTCTTTCTTAAACAATGTCACAGTAGTAAACCAACAAATTATCTTTTAAACTCATTTCTTAAACTGATGAACCAATTTTAAACACATTTCTTTTTGACGTCTTTAAGTTTAAACCAAGATGCAAGTAAGAGATGAACAAACTCAATTTTCTTTTGATGTCTAAACAATCTTAAACAGATATTATAATCCTTAACAGTAATAGAAACATTAAAACAAAAAACAACTTTACAAACAAGATGCAGAAACATTAAACAGAAACGTGAACCAATTTTAAAAACATTAAACAGAAACAAATACATAAACTGAAAGTTTGCTCTCCACTACCAAACAGAAACACACCAGATCAGATGCATACCAGATTACCTAAAATATACCAGATCAGATGCATACCAGATTACCAAATGCATTCTCAAAAACTAGATTAATAACAAAAGTTCCAAATAAAACATACCAATTCACGACAAGTTAGACACCCAACATAAATTTTAACTCAGATTACAGCCACCTTATTTTTGGACAAAAGCTCACAACCTGTATACTAAGATTCATATTGTCACCTTCATTAACCAGTTCCATTTTTTCATCTACAACGAGAATTTAACTATATATTGACCTATATCTATTAACATACCAAGACATATAAGTATATAACTAACAATTTATTCTTAATTGAATAACATACCATACCAGAATTATTGACATACCAAAACATATAAACAATATCTATTGACATAATCCATAACCAATCTGTTAACAAAAATCATGCTGACAGAAATCACAGATCACTGAACAGAAATTCCGGTCGAATAGTCAAGAGAGTTGAAGAGAGTCGATTGATGTTTCAGTGACCTGTATTTAAAGATTGTTCTTGACTTTTTTAAATCTACATATTTTCTTATATATGCTTGGAAATGTTTCTATCTTTTTTATTATTATTTGGTATTATATATATGTTTGATAATTCTGACGTCATCCGGTTCTTAAGACCAGTCCGACCGGTTGAAATAAGCATTCTCAAACTGCTTGCTAAAAACAACTTACATCACCCTAAAATAAGTACATAAGCATCTTCATCCAAATAGTCGAAAGTGTTTATCTACTTCTTAAAAACCCAATAAGCAAATAAGCTACTTAAATAAGCTTTTATAGTTGACTAACTAAAATGCTAGCTTTTGGTGAATGGGGTTATAATATTATGCGGTATATTAACATCACTTGTGGTTTCGACTCTATACTCTATAGTGTAATTACTCTTACAAGTAAAAATAGATTTGATTTCATGTTTATCAAGTATCAACTTTTGTCTTCTGTGGGTCCCAGTCTCCTTGCAGACATCAGTGTATCAGTTTTCAAATACTTAACAGTTAACAATGCTTATGGATGTTAGACTTAATTCACTAAATTGTTTAACATCATCTTTAAGATTTACCTTTTTCTTTGATGGTGTTTTTGGTGACAAATTTGATTATTTATCTTAGGTTGCAAATTTGGAAGACATATTAGCAGAAAGAGGGGCATGTGGAGTTGGGTTCATTGCTAATTTGGAGAACAAGGGTTCACATAAAATAGTTGAGGATGCACTTACGGCTCTTGGATGCATGGAACATAGGGGCGGTTGTGGGGCGGATAATGATTCGGGTGATGGTTCGGGGCTGATGACTTCTATTCCATGGGAATTTTTTAATGATTGGGCTGAAAAACAAGGGATTGCTCCCTTTGATCAGTTGCATACGGGGGTTGGAATGGTTTTCCTTCCAAAAGATGAAAACCTTGTGGAACAAGCGAAATCTGGTTAGTTATTATTAAATCATCATATAACTTGAGTCCTGACTATTTTTTAAATTTTTTTTTCTTGAAATTTTATACATATTGTGCTATGCTTAATATACTCATATACATTTATTATTTCTTTATTTGAAAAATTAGGGAAGATAATTTCATGATCCTAATAAACTATTAACGAATAAAAGCATATAGATAAAAGAAATAAAATAATAAGTACTTCATAATACCAAATCTTTTGAGAAGCTCTAAGCTAAGATACTACCATCCTAAATCCATTCATTCTTCTCACTGAATGATTAACTATTTTCTGTTTGGATTTGAGTTTTGAAGCTGGTTAATTGTTTTAATTCTTAATGTTTGGATAAACAGATTCTGCTTCTGGTTATTGAATTAATTAGTCAAATGTTCAGTTGCAAACTAGCTGCAAGAAAACAGGTTATCAAAGGATAAAATGCAAGCCATATCTCCTTTATTCACAAGAATTTTTTTCTGGGTCAGTTTAGGTATTAAATTACTAAACAATCAGAAACAACTGATAATATGATTATCAAAACTTTAAATTGCGAAGCACATGCAAAAACTATCTCCTACAGCTCGTTATATTACAACTGATTCTCTGATTATCATCATCCAAAATCATATCATCACTTTTCATATACACATCCAAGCACCCCTATATTTGTTATAATTGATTAATTTCTGAGATAATGTTTATCTAATACAATGTGTAACTGAGCTTTCTTTTGTGATATTTGCCTAGTTATTGTAAATATCTTTAAACAAGAGGGTCTTGAGGTGCTTGCTTGGAGGTCTGTTCCTGTAAATACGCCAATAGTTGGTTACTATGCAAGAGAAACAATGCCAAATATACAACAAGTTTTTGTTAGAATCATCAAGGAAGATGATATCGATGATATTGAAAGGGAATTATATATCTGTCGTAAATTGATTGAAAAAGCAGCTAGTTCTGAATCATGGGGAAATGAGCTCTACTTCTGTTCATTATCAAATCGTACGATAGTCTATAAAGGCATGCTTCGGTCTGAGGTTCTTGGAAAATTTTATTATGATCTCCAAAACGATAACTATAAATCCCCTTTTGCCATTTACCACCGAAGATACAGCACAAATACGAGTCCTAGGTGGCCACTTGCTCAACCGATGAGGCTTTTGGGTCATAATGGAGAGATTAATACCATACAGGTTAAAATATGTTGACAATTCCTTTATCTTAGAGGTTGTCAAAAAAATTTTTTTTTTTTTGTTTGGGGGGGGGGGGGTAGGTGGAGGTAATGGGTGAAAATGGGTCTGTTTAAAACCAAGTAGTTTTTGGTACGTGTCAGGCTGGATTGACCTGAAACACTTTCTGTCCAAGATTTCATATATTTTGGTGAAAACCGAAAGAAAATGTATCCAACGTTGATCCAATTGTAAGTCTATGTATCGTACTTCAAAACTTTCTTTTCCATATAACCAACTTTCAAAGCTTTCTTTTGTGCGTATGAGTGACCTGAAACTGGTTGATTGATGATGGCAATCTATGTGGCTGCCATGTCAGCATGAAATGACCACTTACCTAACATGTCACCTGACACATACAAAAGAAAGTTTTAAAGTGCGGTACATACAATATACGAATGGCTTAAAGTAGGAAAACTTTTGGTGCATTTTCCCCTATATTTATAAATAACTAGTGTGTCAAATTTAATTACAAAAAGTTACTTTATTTCATGGGATCTTGAAACTTGATGCAGGGAAACTTAAACTGGATGCAATCTCGAGAGAACTCGCTTAAGTCACCCGTATGGCGGGGTCGTGAAAGTGAGATTCGGCCTTTTGGAAATCCCAAAGCCTCCGACTCTGCAAATCTTGATAGTGCAGCAGAAGTAAGGCAACCTGGGCTTTGTATTTATTTCTGATAATTTTATTACTAATACTTAACTGAAAGAATTTTTTTAATAATTGTTTTTAGTTGTTTATACGAAGTGGGCGTACTCCTGAGGAAGCTATGATGATTCTTGTCCCTGAGGCATACAAGAATCATCCAACTTTGTCAATCAAATATCCTGAGGTATGTATGTTCAGAAACATGTTTAATAAGAAAAGAATATTATATAATTCATAATAGTTTCTAGGCATACAAAACACTGAAACAAATCCTCTATTTCATGTGTTTTAAGTTACGGACACAATGAAATAAAAAAATTAAAAACCTTGAAAGATTGAGCAAACTTGATATTGGAGCTGGAATGATGAATGATGCTAATTTTTGTTTCAATAGGTTGTTGATTTCTACAACTATTACAGGGGTCAAATGGAGGATTGGGATGGACCTGCTTTACTCCTGTTCAGGTAAATTTTTTAGTTATAGTTCACTACCAACTTCTTTATGAACAATT
>JAUEJL010142683.1:0-10708 GCA_032274825.1 Drosophyllum lusitanicum | reverse complement strand
AAGATTAAATGCTTAAGTTACTTGGCCTTTATGGCATGTGTTTTATGTGACCCTTGTGTTATGAGTTTTAATCCGGACTAGTGTGGTTTTGATTGCACATCCAATTGTGTTTCTAACCACTCTGGGCGTGTGTGTGGTTCAAGAGGTTGCGGCTAACCGAACCATGCGACACGTGTGTGGTATAGTTGAGGGATGTTGCAATTGGTGGAGGGGATAATAGTACCCATTATGACCGTGTGGTTCAAGAGGCTAACGAGAGAACTGAACCAATGTATACACGAATGGACTTGGGGAACAGGTCATTCACTCCTGACAACTGTCATATGGTGGACTACTTCGTGCTTCACCCACCTTGACGGGGAAATGTGGTTATCCCCCATGTGTGCACGTGTTGACCATGGCTAACTACCACATGGAGATACTGTGGCTCAATGGACAGACTCACGTCCTTATGTGCTTATATGTGAATTTTATTATAGCATATATATTTCCAAACTTGCGTTTTCAAATATGATGACCGGGATTTGAAAGATTAAAGTTTTTGGTTGTACTCACTAGCTATGTTTATAGCTAACTCGTTGTATTATATGTTTTGTATCCATAGGTAGATTGAAGGCCTTTTTGAGGCGGGTAGATGCCTTGGGCATAGTTTTGAATCGTTTTAGTTACCGGTAATCTTGGATTTCCTATTTGTCTGTTTATGGTCGTGAGATTGACTATGGTAACACCAAAAGCTTTTGAGTCATATACAACGATGGAATTTATTGATAAAAACTGTAATGTATCTTTTTAGAAATGTTGTAATTGAATTTATAATGCTTCCGCTTATAGTTAAAGTGTTTATATAAACCATGTTTTTAAACAAGTTTTGAAAAGTTTAAATTTGGACTGAAAATCAGAGTGTTACAAGTTTCATTCTATATATATTTGTATATATATAGGGGAAGATTTAAATGAGAACTGTTTTTTATACGAGAACTGTGAGAACCAATCTTAGCCCTTGATTAAAATTGATCAATGGCTAATACTTTTGGCGGCTAATGATTGGCTCATTAATGACGCATTAACGAGGGGTATTTGGGCAAATCAAGTCTCGCACATTAATGACGATCCACCCACACGCACTTCACGGTTGGGAAAAATATATAAATGACCAAAATACTCCTATTAATGAGTAATTAATGATGTTACAAACAATTCTCACAGTTTTCGTACGAAAAAACAGTTCTCATTTGAACTTTTGCCTATATATATATATACATGGGACGGTTCAAACGAGAACTGTTTTTTGTACTAGAACCAATTATAGCTAGGGCTAAAATACATAGGTTACAATATTGTGCCGTAAGAGCATTACCGCACAAGGCAGTATGCTGATATGAGCCCTACCGCATGAAGCAGTATGTTGTACAACACCTTTTATGGACACATATATCATATTTTTGTATAGCATTACACATTGTGCACATATGAATAAGAGTTTAGTAAACTCACCTTGTAATTAGTTCAAAACGATATATATACATCTTTATATGTTCAAACAGACAGCCAATCACCTTTCTATACAATAAAATAACTGAGTATTATAAACTGCAAATACTAATCTGAAGCAGGGCCTACACGGGCAGTGTAGGAGACCTACACGGGTCATGTACCCTTCACATACACGGGCACCTCAGGGTACATGGCAGGTGTTTGACTTAGGTCATTACACGAGCCGTGTACCTCTACACGGGCCTAGCTACACGACCTGCCCACTACTACACGGGTCGTGTTCTACACAGATACAACATACTATCATCTGGACAGAAGCTGTTCTAACCACAAATTCAATACCAAATCGATTCTAAACACTTAGGGATGTTTTCCTACATCTCATACAACATATATAACTGGTTTTTATCATAAGAATCATAATTTAACATATATCTAGCTATAATTCACTCAAATGAGCTTCTAAGTCACCAAGAACACATAAATCAATTAAGCGAATCATACCTTAAGCTTATAGGATTGAAAGGATGGTATTAGAACTTGATTATAGGTTGTGCTCTATGTTCCCAATTTCACCAGCTTGTGCTCTAATGATACGAAGAAGAAGATTGTGAGATTTTTGAATTAATTTCATATATAAATAAATATATATATATAGCACTTTGTTCAATTGACAATTCTGCTTCCCTGGACTTCTTAATTTTTATTTTGACAATTTTAGCCCCTCAAGTATATAAACATCTCCTAACTTCAGTTATGCAATTCATGATTTTTATAACATTTATTTATTTATATTTAATTAAGGAATTTTGAACCTTGGATGTTACATGTATATACACCAAAGCTTAAGATTTGTTAAGGATATTTTAGTAAGCTTAGAATTGATTAGTTTAAAGCAAATTTGTGAGTCGATTTTGAGTTAGAGTTTTCTAGTGTTATAAGGTTAGATGAAAGATTAAGTTGTTTATCTTTGATTTAAATGTTGTACGTTAAATAGTGAGTGCATATATACAACAAAGTGTAAAGTTTCATTGTGTTACTTAGTTATTAATTTACAAAAGAAGTGTATTCAACCCTCGTCTACAATAGGTTGATAAAAGACCTTATTGGGTTTTCTTCATACAAACCTACGTATTTACGAGTTTAGGTCTCATTTCTCTTTCACTTGTTCATACGTACGGTAAGTGAATCTGTAACATTATTCTTTAACTTTACATAGTCAAGTAGTCAACAACGATAACTTTTATTTAGGGTAGTTGTATTGTATTATGTTTACATTAGATATGTCTTGACTTATGTTGAAACTAGGAGATGAATTATAGAGCAAAGAAAAAAGACACTCTATATGTTATAAAGTAGAATATTTGGACCATATCTTGTTATAATTAGGCCGTGTCTAGCAGAAGAAAATTTTTCTGTTTTTCTGTAAAAATATGATAGAGCTTTTATTTTTTAAGAAAAATAGAAAATATTTAGATTAAGGATGGAGTTTTTAATTTTTCAAAGGAAAAGTGGAAAACATGTTTAGTTGATATGTTTTCTTAGAAAAGTTGTTATGAAAAAAATGAGTTTGGGAAGTTGGTGGAGTTTGAAGGAATGTGGAAAACCAGAGTTTTCTGTTTTTATTTTTTTAATGTATAAATGAACAAATTTTCTAATTTTCTTGAAAAATATTCTTAAAAAATAAGAATTTTTCTGAAAATAAACACATAACGTTTTCCTTTACTATACTCTCGGGTCACACACGTGACTTAGCTCGTATTAACAATAGTTTTACAAATGTACAAAAAAGACTAGCCCAGAATCCATCCAGATTGAGGCAATGGACCGATAGTTTCTAAAACATGTGTTGAAAAGCCCATACTGGTTAAAAGCACAATCTGATAGAACGAACATTGGCTGAATTTAGGCCCGTGTTGCGAAAGATATATTATAGCCCATTGCCCCATTTAATTCTCTATTTTTTATATACATGGCACACTGTTATATATGTAATTTTTGTTTACCGCCTGTTTTAGATATTGTTATCATTAGAGTTCATTACAAGAATCGTTTACGTGGGTTGTCTCTAGTTTCCCATTCAATCGTTTAAGTAGGGACGTTTATAAGCAGCTCGTGAAATCGTTTGGTGAAAAGTGAGTTTATGTTCATTTGTTTAATAAACGAATATGAACATGATTTGTCATTTGTTTAACTAAACGAAAATATACGAACAGAGCTTTCATCTATGTTCGTGAACATTTTTTATGCTCGTTTATGTGTGTGTATTTATATACAGTGTTTATTTGTGTTTAATAATGTTGGATTTGCATTATAGTGTGTGTTCCCTCTTTTACATTTATTTATTAGTTAAATGAATGAACAAAAATGTAACCAAACTAACCAATCTTTTAAACAATCTAACGCAAAAGCTCGTTCGTGTTCGTTTATTTGTTTATTTATTTATTTGTAACACCTTTCACCGGCTCCGGCTACAAAACTTCTTTTGTAGAAGTTTCAACATTTTGGGCCTCTAGAAACAACGATAACTACTACCGCTGCTGTTGGCGGATTTCTTTCGCCATCGATGAATCAAACAAAGATTAAATCTTTCAAAATAATAAAGTGGGAGATAAATTAGAAAAATGATTAGGAGAGTGATTTTTATAAATTTTAGGTCCATCCCTATTCTTATTCCATTTCAACACCTCATTTAGATTGCTTACAAGCTTCTCCAAAATCATCATCATGATGTCTGTTACGATCGGCTGAATGATACATGGTTGGGTTCGTCTCTTTTTAAAACTTTAATGGGTTTTCTTTTTCCTCGGTCATCGTTGAGCAACAACAGAGGGAAAGGCTATTCCTTTTCGTTTTCGTTTTCGTTTTCGTTGGCCACGGGTGGGTTTCCGTTTTTGCTCTTGCTAAGTTTCTCTATCGACTTATAATTGTTGACAATTAATTGTCTGGAGGTACAAATGCTAAAAATAAAATCAAAGATTTTTTGCGATTGCTAATCAAGTCCCTACGATTTAGCAGCAATACGAGGGTATCCCTGTTGCATGTATCTTAAATTTCACCGGCCAACTGTTCGTTGATATGCTTAATTAGCGTTTGATTTTTCTATCTTTGTAGACGTATTTAGAGGCTATGACATGGTGTTGTATTTGTGTGTTTTAAAAATGGGTCTAATCAGGTAATTAAGATAGTATATAGACCCAAAAGAGCCCAAATAATCTCACTTTTTGAGCTTCTGATGAATGTGCTTTTTCCATGTTACCTATTCTAATTTTTAATTCAAAAGTTGTCTCAGATCATTATCTCCGTGTTACTAAAATTAGTGTAGTATTGGTAGCTACGCTCTTCTGCGATTCTTGAAATTGGGTTTTGTTATGCTATCTATATTGGAAGCTATTAATTAGTGTGATTTAGATCCGGATTGTATCAGTTAATTTGAATTTGATTGTCAATCAGCTACGTATATTCAAGGCTCTAATAGTCATCATTATTTACTCTTAAGTTTATATTGATCCAATAAAATTACTTATTATTATTTACAAATAAAGTGTTCTTTGGTCTAGCGACTAGCGGTATCAAGATATATTAAGGTATTTCTCCCGCTTTAAGCTTAAGGGTTCAATTCCTATTATACATCATTTCGATTTTTCAATTTTAATCCTTAAATAAATTTTTACTTTTTACCTTTCACTTTGTACAAGTTACATTTTATTTCATAATATTACTAGGTAATGTAGCTCCATGTATATGATGTAATCAACAAATACAGTTGATGCATGTTAACCTAAATAGTGTCTACGTATGCTAACTTTGAACAACTATCTAATATATTATATTATATGCAAATTAAATTAATAAGAATATGATTATTTGAATATCACACGATGCAATGCGCGGACTTGATATACCTTGTTCTAATTAGTTTTTAAAGAAAATATATATTACAAGTTATTTAAACTATTTTTTTTTTATAGTTCGGCCTAATACATTAATACTTTAAAGATATATTTATCATATACAATTTAGTGAATTTTATAGTGTAGAATTTAGTTGAAAGATATTTATGTATACGATCATTAAACATACGTAGAATTTAGTTGAAAGATATTAGTTTAAAATTTTATATTTAAAGTTTTGTAAAGATATATTAGAGTCTGTATTACTTAATTAACCTAAAAAATTTACCAATATTATTGAAATACAAAAATTAGCATACATGTTTATTAGTTGATAGATGCCACTTATCGTATATTCTATTTCAATAGTATTAATTAATACATGATCTAATATTCTAATATCATAGTATGACTTGCACAACGGTATATTTGTTAGATTAACGATCTAATAAACCCACTAATTGTATTAAATAATCCAAAGTCTATAACCAAATATCGCATTCTTCATACTTTGATTTAGATAAATGAATGAGTCATATGGGTACTTATAATAATTTTTATTTTTATTTTATGGGTTAAGGTTACTAAGTAGCATTCTATTTTTTAAATAGTCGATATAAGTAATTTATTTTTTTATTAATCAAATAGGTAATATATTTTATAGTGAACTGTTTAAGTAAATAAAAACTTGAATTTTTCTATTAGGGTTTTGACTCTAGCCGAAGTTTCAACCGTTGGATCATCATCAAACCTTGGTGATTGGAATTCCTTCCTGGTGGTGATGCTGGAGCAAGATCGGTCTGATGTCGGCCCTCATTGTCGGATTTAAAGTAATTAGCGTGGTAGTTGCGTTGTTGTTGTCTTCTTTAAATACGGCAATGACGGCCGATAGGAGGCCGATCAAACTCTACCATCACCATCACCATCAAGAAGAAATTCATGTCCTGTCATCAAGATTTGGTGGTGAACAAACGTTGAAAACTCCAGCTAGAGCCAAAACCCAAATCAAAATGTTCAAGTCTTTGTTTACTTTAACATGTCACAAAAAGGTAATTACCTATTTAGGTAATAAAAAAACAAATTACCTAAATTGACTATTTTGGAAAAGTATAATGCTATTCAGTTTTCTTAATCTTTATTTTAAATGTAATTCTTTCATTTAGTGATGAATAAATCTTGCTTTATCTACACTTGTGTATTACACGAATCAATTAAAATAAAAGATAAAAAATAAGAATTTATAAAATTATATGTTCCAACTCTAAAAGAATTTGTGTAGTACATAGTTGGTTCATAAAACAGATAAAGAATCTAGAATATGATATTTTCTAAAGCATCTAAATGAATTGAAAAATAAATCGGTAATTTAAATGACAAAGAAATTATGTGCAAGATAATAAAGAGATGTAAGAAAAATTATATTTCCTTGTATAGTATCTTTGTGCCTATAAAATAAGAGGTAGGATTAAATGAGAACACTTCCTAATGTGAGAACTTGGAGAATAGTTTATAGCCCTTGGATGATCTTTATTTAATGGTTGAGATTAATCTTGGTTAATTAAGGTATGTTGAATTTTAATGATTTGATTTAATTAAGGTAGGTTGATTTTAGATCTCTTATTTATTTAATTAAATGATTGGCCTACAAGTGTTCTCACCGTTCTTCATTTAACATGTGTTCTTACCGGATCCTTCCTCTATAAAATAATGACATGTACAAGTGTACAACCCACTAAATCTATTTACTTATCCCTACATTTAATATTGACACATGTCTTCATCTAGTGAGTAGAAAGATATTTTAGAAGTATATAGAACCTCTCGATATGTAATCCACATATGATGTTGTATATCTACAATCATTTCCAAATATTAAAACAAAACAATATTCACTACATACGCATCATCGATCATCCACTAATCACCCTGTCACTTTTCTCTATATGTCAAAACGGGGTCGGGTCTAATCAGGACGTCAAAAAAACGGATCAAAGGTTCAAAGATGTGTAACATTTTGTCATTTTCATATTCTTCTAAGAAAAAATAATTTTACGTTAAGTCAAGTATGTGTAGATCAAGTATATGCTACTTATTAACTTGTAACAAGATAATGAATAACGTTTTCTTCGAAAAGTCAATAACTCGGTGAGTGCAATAAAGATTAATTTGGTTCGATAATCACTCAAATAGTCATTATGCAACTGTTGACGTATTTTTATAAAAAGGAAAAGAAAATATAACACATATCAGGTTGGTCAGTTGGTCTATCTCAGGAAAAAGGTGCTATAAGAGTATAAGGTCCAATTGGATGGTATATTTGTATCTTGAAGAGTATAAACATAATGTTGGGGTACTTGGGAAGACAATCTTTTTAACCCAATAATCAAATTTGTCTATTGAAAAATATAGGATTTGATGATAACAAAACCAGACCTTCAGTAAGGCTATGAATGAATTTGAACATGTGTTATTTAGATTCTGACTTGAAAGTTACTAAGTTTGGAGTATCAGTCGAAGATCTGCCAAGTACTAAGTATCAGCCAGAATCTAACATCTAAGATCAGCTAAGGAGAAGACAGTGTAGAAGACCATCAGCTGATGCAAGTTTGTCTATCAGCTGAGTGGATTCATCTGAAAGCTAAGTACTCAAGATTATCAATAGAGCAAAGATTTGATCATCTGAGCATCTGAAATTCATTAAATAAGCAAACCTCCTTCAACACTTAGTCTTATTTTGATAAACTCGTCATTATGAATGATCAGTTGAACTACTCTGATCAACTGATCATCTAGGTTGATAAGTTTATACCTTTTTAGTTTTAACAGTTTGATCAGCTGAGTAGTTTGTCATCAGCTAAGCACTTAGTGATCCACTGAGCAATCAGCACTTAGGCTGAGAAGCTCACTTTTGTCAGTTTAGTATATTTTGATTAGCTGAGTCGCAATTTGAGCCCTAACTGTTTATCAGTGTACTCTATTTTTGTAATGTAATTATTTTAAGTCAAAGGCAGAACATTTGTTGTTCTATTATGCCTTAGATATTTTATTGTAGAAGTATTTGCACCTTTCGAGCCATCAAATGGGACAAAAAAGATAGAACTTTGTCTTCTGGAAAATGAAATAAATGATAAAGTTATCTTCAATGAAAATCTTGAAGATTTGTTCAAGTAGTAAAGTATGTCTGGCAACTCCATCTTTGATAAAGTCAAATCTAAAGAAGCATAACTGTTGATTAAAGTACAAGCATGGAAAGAGAAGTTTATATTTTAAAAGCAAAAAAGTATGGTAAATAATATTATTAAATGGTTAGTGTGTTGCATTTTTTCAGAAAAGTACTTTTATTTTATTCAAACTCAAATAAAATAACATTACTTTTTACCAACTTACTTTATGATTAAAATATTATTTTTCTTATACCACCTAGTCTCCCAACATCCTTCTCAAGCCGTTTGCCAAAGCTTCTATACATATCTATGCATTCTTAACATGCATACTTGCCCATACACTCGCTGAAAATCTTTTTCAAAGAACAAGCTTCAAGCTTTTAAGCAAAGCAAATTTTAGAGTTAGCATTAGTGTTGAACTTGTTCATGTGTTGAACCTCTTAGACATTAATTGTCTTTAAGAAGTTTGTCTATGTGTTAGACCTTTTTAGTTGCTACATTTTATTATATTTGGAATTTTCGCTTCTTTGTACATGTAATTCTTGATTCATATCGATAAGAATTATATTAAAAGTATTAACGTGTACATTTAAATTTAAAAAGCTTAAGTTTGTATTCAACCCCCTCCCATTTACAAACATTTGTTGCTCTGTACTTAATCTGGGACTAACACATAATATCTCGTATCTCTCCGTAACAATAAAAAATGACATGTTATAAGTTTTAAACTTACAAAACCTACGTATATGATCTCTAATTGCTTCACGTACGTGAAGCCAGAAATAAAGATGACTAAAATTTCTAGTGGTTGAGTGCTTGCTTATATTAGTTGCCAGTAAGACATATTTTGTGTTAGATGATGATCGAAGATAACTAAATTTAAGAAAGTAATTGCGTGGATGTGCACATATATCATTTAGCTAATATTTTCTCGTCTTGTTTTAATTAAATCACAATGATCTTGAACTTTGATTGGATTTTCATCACCTACCACTCCATAATTCCATCCGCATAACCCATTCTTTAGGTTCACCAACCCGGCAAGCTTTCACGTCACCTTCTTCCTCCATAATACCATCCGCATAACCCATCCTTTTTAATTATATATATATATATATATATATATATATCAACTGATCGATCTAGCTAATAACTTTAATCGATCAGGTCATCTCAACTCACATAAAGGTACTCGATGAAAATTTGGAACTTAATTAATACTAAATAAATACACATACATATATAACCATACACCTTGGATTAACGAAATAATAAATTCAAAAATATATTTGATTGGTTTTTTCTATATTATTCCATTATGAATATGAATATGATTATAATAATCTGACTATATATTCAGGGATCAGGGAATCACTTTTAATTAATCAACTTCATAGCAACACTTAGTTTTAGAATTTGGTTTAACATATATATTTTACTTATACTTTCTTGACTATTTATATATAGGTCAAATACTCGGTTTTTTATTTTTTATTTTGCGTAAAAACGGATCATCCAAGGATAAAAGACAATTACGCCCTTCTGTTAGTAATTTTTGTAAAAAAAAAAATTATATGTAGCACACTTGTAATTTATTTTTTAATGCATTAGTTATGATATACTTTGATGAATTGATGTGATTAACCCTAAATAAAGCTACAGAATTTAGAAGTTATGTTATATCTCAATTTTTTTTAATAATAAGTAAAACCATCAAATAATATACATCATTCCATCACCAAAATTATTAATTACAATCATTTCGAAATTAGATTACTTTAAATTGAACTAACAACGAAAGTTGTAAATGTAATTGTCTTAAATAATGACATATATAGAAGAAATAGATACTACTGCATGTTGTCATGTCGAAGCCTTGCCCTTGTATTTAACTGAAGTCCTGAAAAGACATAAACAACAACGAGTAAGCATGAAGCTTAATGAGCTAACATCATACTTACTCTATAGCGGATAACACACACCGCAATCATATCACATATTGAAGCTGGGCCCCCTAGCTACCGCATCTCGGGTCCCACCTGTTGATGCCTAAACTTGTAACGTCCCAATTTTTATTTTATTTTAAACAGTGATTCTAAATAAGTATATAAATTCATTAGACGAGTAATCGAGTAGAAAATATTCACTACATATAGC
>JAUEJL010142682.1:0-22931 GCA_032274825.1 Drosophyllum lusitanicum | reverse complement strand
AATTCCAATTCAAATTCCAATTCCATTGAAAAACAATCCGTGAACCAAACGCCCCCTTAGTATTTCTTTTCATGTTATCACATATGAAATGCTTCTTTGACATAATTTTGTATTATATATATATAGAGAGAGAGAAAAGTTCAAATGAGAACTGTTTTTCGTACGAGAACTCCGAAAACCAATCTTAGCCGTCCAATTCCCTCTCCTTCAATTGGATTGTCCACTCATGAATTCCTTACATGGACCTTGCCACATTCAATCCCCCATGCTCTTCATCCATGAATTCCACTTACCATTTAAATGACCAAAATTGGTTATCGCAGTTCTTGTACAAAAAACAGTTCTAGTTTGAACATTCCCCTGTAAATATTTGATATCATTAAACAACTTTTAGGACCATCTCCATTCACTAGCACATTCTCCATCAACATTGTTGTCACAAACCATGTTATAGGACCATCTCCATCATCATTCTTCCTCTAAAAGCTCGATTGATGCACAAATAACATGCTTTAATTGGCAAACCTAACGTGTAATGGTCAAGATTCATGACAAAAACCTTCTCTAGGAACACAACAAAGTAAATAAACTTTATGATTTATAGATTAATATCCTTTTCAAGTCGACGGGTCATGTTATTTTACAAAACAAAATATTGACTCTACTAATGAATCCACTTTTGCTGTAAAATACACAATTCTAAGAGAATCTAATTACTTAGCTTAAAAAACGAACTAACACAGAGACAGGTCAACAATAGTCAACAACATTTATATCCTAGATCATCCAATAGCTTCAAAAAAAGCGTGATAAGAACACGTTCAAAATTATATTATACATCAACGGGTATGTCAAATCGAGTGTAAATGACTAAATTGATAAACATAAAGAGAAACAAGACAATCATATAAACTAAACGAGCTCAATATAGGCCATGGGTGCATTATCTCCTCTCCTAGGCAACGTTCTAATAATTCTTGTGTACCCTCCATTCCTTTCACCATACCTTTCAGGGACCTCTGCAAACAAGGCATGCACAATTTGTTTTTCATAAATGAACCCAAGGGCTTGTCGCCTTTTATGAAGTGAACCTTCTTTAGCCAAAGTGATCATTTTGTCCACATACTTTCTCACTGCACTGGCACGTGCTCTGGTGGTTTTGATCCGTCCATGCTTTAGAAGTTGAGTGGTTAGCCCACGAAGAAGTGCTTTGCGTTGGTCAGGGGGGCGGTTGAGCTTAGGGACCCGCCTTCCATGTCTCATGGCAGAGACACGACCACCATTGTCAATAATGGTGAAGTTATGCTCATAACTATTATTTCCTGTTAGAAATAACTATAGTTATTTAAATCATAATTATTGCAAAAACAAAGCATGCATCTTTGTGATTAGAGAATTATGGACAATTGTAAAAATACTCATCAAAGAGTTGTGACTAAAGATTTATTATGTTTACTTGTTAAGGCCATGGATCCATATGTTATACTTCCCCATGAAGTGCAATGTTTCCTTGAACTATCGAAGGTAGTATAACACTATAACCTATTTGCACGGTGTCGTTTATATGAATACCACTCCTTTCAATTTTTTTGTTGGAGACTATTCTAAGTAATATGTAAAATATTGTAAGTTTCATTGTGTTCTCCCTTAGTAATACACATTTTTTCGAGCCTTGGATATTCATGAAAGAAAGAGATTACTCGTTATGAAGAAAACGTTCTCCACACTTTCATCTTCACATATTATTCATATGATTACTTACATGAACTTCATAGCACTTACTCTAACACTCCCTTGTAAAAACAATGAAAAAACACTTCATTGATTCTTCAAATAATTGACTAGTATTCTTTGCATGAAAAAAAAAACAACACTTTACTGCATAAAGAGAGTCCTGTATTGATTTCTAAAGAAGCATCTCCTCAGCAAAGTGATGCCATTACCGCTAGGATAAAAAACAATGGCCGCATTAAAATATGTTATCTCCTAAATATATTTGTTCTAATTTGGTTATCAAGTTTATCTAGACCAAAAAATAAAGTATTCCATGTAGTTTCTAGTTACAAGCATAATTCGGAGTTCAGACACCCAAATGTCAAATGTAAAATCTTATTGGGCTAAGACAAACAGAACAGTCACCTAAGAGGGTGTTTGGATCAGCTTATTTTTCAGGTTTATGAGCTTATCAGCATTTTGATAAGCTCATAAGTTCATTTTTTCAGCCTTACGAGCTTATCAATACTTATGGCTTAATTAAGTTCTTAAAAGCAAGTTAATAAGCTTACAAGTCAGAAAAAAGCTAAACCAAACACCCCCTGAATCTTGCTTCCAATGTTTAACAACTATATCACAGTCCTTCATTCAACAAACCTAGATTCCACAAACATACATATGCAGATATAACAAATTCATCCTACAGACAAAGCTCAAATCTACCAAACTAACAAACTTCTTAACGGAATACATACTTTAACTCATGATTTTGCATAATTTTCAAAATTAGTGCACCAAATGCAGAGCAGAAAACACGTCAAACGGATAGATTATAAGTTTTACCTGAAGAGGTGAGACTCGGAAGAGGGTTAAGAGGGGCGAGACCAAGAAATGTACCAAAAACAGGCTTGGAATTAGGTTTAAACCGAGTGCAATTTGGGGGTCGGAATGATGACCGAATTGAAGAATTTGAAATGGAAATCGAAGGGAGTGACGATTTCAGAGAAGACATGCTCCATGTAGTTGTGGCGCTCGCCATCTTTGGGCTTCGATTATGGCCAGATGAAGGGGGATTGGGGGCTGCACTCTGTAATTGTTGCTATGAATTTGTTGGTGACGGTGAAGATGGTGTTTTGTAATGGATAATAACTGGATATCTGCCCCCCAATTCAATTTTAGATTTTGACCCCCAGAGTTCATATATGTTCTACTTAGACCCTGATATCAAAAGATCATGTTCATCTTTTTTTTCTTTGTTTACCTTTTTTTCCTCTGCTTGAAAACCCTAATTTAAGTCGAAAGTGGTTACAAATATGTAGTCAATAGTGTAGCCAGAAAAATGTTTTCTAAAAGCAATATATATACCAAACAAGAACAAAGACCAATGGACCATAACTACAATTTCTGCAATTGTTGACGTATGAAAACAAAATCAGAATGAGATTGAAAAAATAACAAACAGCTGCATGACTCAAACAACTACAACCTAAAAATATACCCTTGCAAGTAGGTGTGAGCATTTTGACCATATTTCCCGAACCTGTAAGAGTGAGCATACAACCTGATAGACCAAAAAATCCGACGAATTGAACCACACCGGATCAAGACTGGGCCCGGTCGGTCCGGTCTTCGGTCCTTGTTTTTACAGATTTCGGGTTTCAGTCTGGTACGGTATTTTTTGATTTGGTCCGGTTTGGTTTGGTACAATATATAACACAATCAATAAACCGAAAAAACCGACGAACCGAACCAAACCGAACCGAGGCCAGTTGGTCAGTCTCACCTCTATTAACAGGTACCGATTATAAATTCTCGGTTTGTATTTGGTTTCAATAAATCAACAACTTCAATTTGGTACTTATGGGTTAGGTATCGGTTTGGTATTGTTCTTTTTAGGGATGAATGTATTAACTTAGAATTTACAGAACCAAACTGGTAACGGACCTACTGGTTATAAGTTTTCGTTTCGATATTCGGTTACAATTAATTGACAGTCTAAGTGTAACACCTCAAAATAAGTTATTTTTTATTTATTAATTATTTTTTGAGTTTTAAGCTTTATTTAATAATCAAATGACTTAAATTGCCATCTTTCCAACTTATTTATTTATACATAGAAAGTATTGTGGCCAAATCATGATGATAGAAACTTGAAGGGGTTATTGCCAAGTGACCAAATTACCTAAGTATATTAGGGATATTTAACATTTTAAAGTCAAAATCTTGTGTGCTTTTTGCTAGAAAGATCAAGAAGGGAGATAGGGCAGCAAGAGGAGGAGATTTAGCTCACAATCAAGAGTTGTTAGACAGGATTTAGCATAATTATGTATCAAAGTAAGTTCGTCTACTTTAATTTAGTGTTATAAAGGGGTTTTGATGATCCAATGATATAGACTAAGTTATATACGTTTTTTGTATTGGATTTCCCACACTTAGACCGGATTTTGTGGAAAATGACCCGGATATTGCTAGTAATCCTTTGTTTCCACTTTACAGGTTTTCATAGCGTGTTTTGGAGCTAAACAGATGATTTCTAGCGCTTGTGCCGAAAAAACTAAAGAAAACTGCCTGTCATGATTTCATCATAGTTTGTGATAGGGCCGTACCCAAATCTCGGAATTTCTTATCACGACCGCATCACGGGCCAAAACCCAACCGTGATGCACTCATGTCCTTTTCACGCACATTAAATGTCGAGATTTGATGACATACCCAGATCCCCAAAGGTACAAATCACAATATTGATACGACCGTTCCTGGTCGTGACAACATTGTCATGACCTTATCATGGGTCGTGATGCAGCCATGACCACCACACAGCTGTTGTTTAAGACAACATTCACTGCATAGCAAAAGATAACACCAACCACCTTAAATTTGCACATACTCTGCCCATTATCGATCTGGAGGAGCTCTAGAATGTTCAAGGGTCATTTTGAAGCATTAAAGGAGGCTTAGGAGGTGTTAATCAAGCTTAGGGAGCTAATCTACATCAAGTCGATCATCATTTCAACCATTTAAACTTCATTTCATATAATTCTTCTTGTAATCTTACAAGTCCAGAATGTTTGTGCTTAATGATACATGTTATTATGGTGATTTTGTAAGTATGATGGGGTAAACTCTTGTACCTACTTATACTATGATGATTATACAACTTTGTTTATGTTGTATTCTTGTTGTTCTTGGCATGTTAAACAAGTGAGTTACTAAATTTGGCCATGTTGAAGAACTTTCATGTTGTGTGGGTGCTTAGGCATGTTTAGTAGGTTACTAGTATGTTTATGGCATTTATCCTTAAGTTTACATATGTTAACATGCTTGAGTTGTTATAGAATGAAAAAGATATGCTTGTGTTAGTAGTAACTTCAAGCGTTGTATGTTGATTTGAGGCATCTTACTAGGTTAGTGGATGATAATGTGTAAATTTGGATGTATGGTCATGTTAAATTGTTTATCTCTAAATGGTTTAAGAAGATATGCTTAAGTACATTTAGTATGCTAACCTAAATCATATGTTTTGTAGAAGTTAATGTTACCAAGGTTTAATATGTTGTTTTTATAAATCTTTGATTTTTATTAGCATGGATTTGATTAACGTAGCAAGAACACTACTTTTAATTTCGTAGAAAAATTTATAAAAATGAGTATTTTATAATATTACTTAACATAGTTGTATTAACATGTAATACCCACTTCCTAATGTACAGTTTTACTTCGAAATTTAATAAAAGAATCCCTTTTACATGTTTTGCTTGGTTAGTAGAATTAATAACAACTAGGGGTGTTTGGACAATAGGATAACTAGAAAGAGTATAAATAAGTATTTTAGGGCACAAAACCCTATGTTCTAATCACTGTAGCCGACCTGTTCTTGGAGGGCTTCACTCTGTGTGTGTGTGTGTGTGAGTCGAGACTTGAAGAGAGAACATTCTCCATTGTTGCTTAGAAATTTCAGAGGAACATCAGGTTAGCATCTCCTATCTCCTATGAACTTTTAATGATCGATTTTTAAGGATTTCGCTCGGTAATGGTGGATTTATTTTGGTTTTTTTTCTGACGAGTTGTGTTAGAACCCGTGAGCAGTGATCTATCGTAGCTCACTTTAAACTTGATTAAATTGAAATTTAACAACTACAAATTTATAGCAAATGTTGTAGGATCTTTTTATGCCAAGAACAAATCAAATAACATTAATTTAGCAATGTTTGGTGGGGAGTTGTGGACTGTGTCGAGCCGAGCAAAAAGACAAAAAAATGGGATTAAATCCTTGTTTTGCGATGAAACTTCAATTAATTTGGTAGTATGTTCATACATGTGGAATGAAATCCATTGCAACAAGAATTTCTCCATTTGGTTAAGGATTTAGGAAGTTGGGGTTTTGAAATGTGCCGCCCGTGTTTATGAGTTCATATGAATTGAAAACATACTTGAAGATGATGGCAATTGAAAACCGTGACCTGATGCAACGCCAACTGAAAACTTTTTGTTGGGAAGTATCAATTGAAAATGTATGAGCAACCAATTGAAAACCCATAATCCAGCGAATTGAAAACTTTACAAGTCTTCACATCAATTGAAAACTTTTCAAGTCTCCATATCAATTGAAAACCTATATTCCAGCCAATTGAAAACTTTACAAGCCTCCACATGAATTGAAAACTTTTCAAGTTTCCATATCAATTGAAAACCTTAGTTAATGCTTGAATTGAAAACCTAAGTCGAGAGCTCAATTGAAAACTTAGTATATGTACACACGTTATTTTTAGCGGACCGCAAGATGTATATATATATATATATATATATATATATTTTATATAAATAAGATAAAAACAGAATCGTAATCTGGGTCAACATCTAAACGAGTAGGCATTCTATGTGTAGGAGTTTGTCAGTAATCATGTGATCTCAGGTACTCGACAGTAGGCCGTTGCTTAGGTTTAAGCTGCAAATCAGGTGAGTTTACATTAACGTATGCTTAACCCGTGACATGTACATGTTCTACGTGATATGGCCTGCGAGTAAATTAATGTAGTTGCTGATAAACTGTTATTATTAACAGCTATATGCTAATTGTTATTTAGTGTCTGTTATGAGTTGATCATGATACCAACCAAGCATGTGTGGCTGGTCGGGGCAGATGACATCATCTAAAGGTGAGACCTGTGATGAGTTATTGCGGGCGGGGCCTGAGACAGGCATCAAATGGGTGGGACCGGCGATGCGTCAGTTTGTATTATGTGCGCTGTGCAACTCGTTCTTAGGTGTAAGCTTGATGTTAACTCACTAAGCTGTGTGCTTAACCGTTGAATATTTCTATGTTTCAGGGTAAAGACAAGGGCAAAGCTCCGGCATGACAGCAGAGACAGCAGTGACAAGGGATTTTTACTAATTACTATTTTAGACAATGATTTATTAAACCCTTCTGTTGAAATGAACATTTATTAATTAGTACGGTGTCTGTAATTAAAGATTTTGTGATGATTGATGGATATATATACATATCCTGATGAAAATTTTTTTTTGGGGGGCGTTACATGACAATCACTTTACCATGATAATTGTTGGATGAAATTTAGTCTAAGTGGATCATTAATTTTGATTGATATTTTCTTGTGTTATTTGCTAGTAGTTTGATGTTGGCTTGGTTGTTAGTTTACTTTAGTATTTTAGATTAATTCACTCTCGCGCATAATTTTAGGACCATTTGTGTTTCCATCTCAAAAAAATATTTGTTGGATTAAACAATGAGTTAGTTGAGTAGAAGTGTGTTGCAGCCCCAGATCAATACTTGGCTAAATATTAGCATATACTACACGCGATGGTAGTAAACACTAAGTCTGTTGTGTGGTTATTTCTTTACCATTTTATTATTTTAAAAGTGACAAAAAAAGTACCCATATTTATAGTACCGTCATTACACATCGCCCAACATGAGTAATGTGTTATTAACAAATGATATAAATCATTTTGATGATGATTTAGAATGTTATAACTTTAATTTCACATAATCCTATCATATAAACTGATTTTGGTGATTGAATGATGTTTAAATTGTTGAAATTGGTTATTGATGTGTCAATATGAATTTAGTAGTGTTAATTGATCATAGGATGATCAATTGTTGTTATCTTTGTTGTTTATAGATGATATATGATCAATACCAAGTGATGGAAACCATTTGGTAGTGATTTGGATGAATATTGAACAGATGTACCACTGTTTAAATCAAACAGACCTGTTGTCCAAATGTCAGTCACGATTGTGCCTATGGAGATATGGGTTGTGTCAAGCCCTAAGGGGGTAGACCATGCTTGGGGTCACACCCCTTAATACAAGGATAGGATAATGGCGTGTCACGTAGAACACGACCGTAATGGGCTAGGGTATGGCACAGGGGTGTGCCATAGCTTACTATCAACGTTTTAGAGACTATGTAGGTAGACACAAGGGTGTTAGTGGCGGTGTCAGGTGAGTTTAATGGTAGCTTGTTTATTTAATTTGAGATATATGATAATTGATTTTAAGTGATAATTAATAACCGTATTCTGAATAGTTCCAGTTATGGATGGTTGAATTAATAACCACATTGCGGATTGAGGTGAGTTGCATTATCTCTATTTAACATGTTGAGATGTATATGTGTTTATTGGGTGCTATGTGATGTTTGCCGATGTGGCACTTCTTAGTGCTTGTGACTAACCAGATGTTGATTTAGCATTCAAGTCGATGTGACACATGTAGTTTTGTGACTACCATTGGCCGATGTGACATATGATTGTTTTGTGAATGATGGATGAAATGCATGTATATGTTTTGCGCATACTTCGTGGATGTCGATCGGTGATTTTGTGCTCACTAAGCATATTGCTGACGATGTTGTGTTTTATTCCTTTTTAGAACAAATGGAGGAAAGACTCCAATACGCGATTGATAACTCTTGGTTTCCACTTGAATTACTTTTGTTAATAGGAACTCTTTTTATGTAATGTTAAACTCTGAATGTAATTTTGAAAATATAATATTGTATTTGAGTTCTCACTTTTGAAACAAAGGTTCAAGTTATATGGAATTAAATGTATTAATGGTTATATGTTTTAAAAATCAAGTATTTACATTCAGTTTTAATACTTCACCCATGTAGTACCACTTGGCCTTGCAAACTAAACACAAGGCGAAGGAGACTAAAGTCACTCAGCCAAAGAACTTGAGTAAAACTAATTGCACCAACTCTTTAACCACCCGAAGTAATTTATTTGAACTTCAGACAATGCTAGTCCACTTGAATCTCTTTTCCCTTAAAAAAATCAAATTATTCCCTTTTTTCGAGATAAGTTACAAAGTATTCCATACACCACCTTCTCCCAAATATAATCATGATTTTTGAAGATTAAAATGTCCTTCATCTCTGAAAAATATATGAACTCCCATATCGCACCACCAATATTTTCAGACTAATGACATTGCCAAACTAGAGGGTTTCTCGACTCCACAATACATATGCTTTTCACAAAATTGACACAAGCTTGATGAAATGTCATGATCTTTACTTAAACGTTTGATCCTCGTGAGCAATTGATCGTTCAAATCTCTACATAAGAAAATGAAAACATATCGTGGAACCAATCGAGACCAGGTTCCACCGTGCTTTAATATTCTTACAATTGAAATGAATTCTCAATCAAACCTCTAAGCGATCAAGCTTCAAAACCGTCTTTATTTTCCCATTGTCCAATTCAACTATCCTTTTGATTTAGTTTGAACTTGAAATTTTGCAAACACACATTATATTTCCAAATTCTTTTTTACTTCTCCCTCTAACATAAACCATCCAAGATACATCCGAAATCCACAATTCCTTTTCCCATCCTCCTTTCGAATTCTTCCATTTTTTCAAAAGTTCTATGGTAAACGCCAAACGATCCGATCCCATCCACTCATCTTTCTAGCGAAAACAATATCCTAACACATCTAAAAGCTTATTTTTGAACAATAATTTAGCGAAATTCCTATTTTCTCCGGATCTCTTACTACTTTTAGAATCTCTATCCTTGTAGAACCTGCCACCGACCTTTTACAACCCTCAATTAAAACCTCCACCCAACCCATAAATACTTTTTATAACCCTAACTCAAAGAGCCACGTTTTCACCCTGGAAAATCCACTACCATATGATTACCATAGTGTTTTATGGCATGGAAATAAAACTTTGAGCATTGTATCATAAGATGTACCAAAGTCCAAACGCTTTGGATAAAATAGTCATAATGGCAGGTTATTAGGAAGTCTAAAAATCTATCACCATAAAACGTTTTAACTAGAAATCTTTCATGTATATTGCATGTTATCGATGAAGCTTCAATCTTATTTCATGTTGTTTGTTACATTTTGGTGTGGACTATATGGAAATGACAGAATCATCAACATGAAGACAACAATCATAAAAGTTGAATTGTTAATTTTTGTTAGGATCATTAGATTACTAATCCTAAAATTGCTATTCAAGGATACTTTGATTGACTTGATACTTAGCTCTTTATTTCATGATTTTTAGTAGTATTTTTGTTTGGAGCTTTGTTTTATCTTTATAGTTTTAGAAGTTAATTTGTTATCTGTCATAAAAA
Organism: Drosophyllum lusitanicum; assembly: GCA_032274825.1. Taxonomy (NCBI): domain Eukaryota; kingdom Viridiplantae; phylum Streptophyta; class Magnoliopsida; order Caryophyllales; family Drosophyllaceae; genus Drosophyllum; species Drosophyllum lusitanicum. The sequence continues at coordinate 12,594 of JAUEJL010142682.1, read as the reverse complement.
TTGTATTTTTATAAAAAAATAAAGCACGAGAAACTTATAAAAATATATTTATTAAAGAAAAAAATTTAGATTATCTAACTCATTAAATAATGATGAGTGAAATTTACTAATTTTTTCTTTCTTTTTTTCCGACTTTGACCGTTAGTGATGTCGAGAGTAAGAGGACGTGTCGTGAGTAAGAGGACGTGACAAGGAAAGAAAAAAGAAGAGCCAACGGCGTCGTATAGACAAATTCATCGCAGAAATGGAAAGGCTTTCGTCGATGTTTTCACCACTCTACACTTTCCGTTCATCTATAGCACTCCGGCCCCTCGCTGCCGCTGCCCGTTTCCAGATCGCAAGAGCATCGTTTGGTTCATCTGCTCAGGTGAGTCCCAGCATACTCATAGCTATTAATATCAGAATATTTCGATTTTCAGTTTTCTTTCTGCTTCATTACACTTTCGAGGTTCGTTGAAATTGATGTCTGTAGATGGAGGCGCAACAATTTAAATTTGGACCCTACAACATCGATCAAAGGGAAGTGTTTTACTCTACTGATCTTTCATATGCTTTGGTCAATCTACGCCCTCTTCTTCCTGGTAATTCTTCATTTCTGATTTTCTGTAATGCTGATCGTGGTTTATTGTTCTAGGGTTTCGTTTTTGTTTTCATGGATTGTATCATCGAATTTTGTAGGCTATCCCTAGAACGAGTTTTTCATAGATATCAAATTGTTAATTCAATGATTATATGTTCTGTAAACCTTACAAACCAGTGTCTAGGTCTGAAGGTTTATTGCATTCTCTCAACTTAATGGTTATGGGCTAACTTAAAATTAAAGATGTTCCATCCCGTGGGTGTAATAGGGGGTGTTTTGGATTGCTTATCAAAACTGTTCATTGCATCTTAATGTAACAATAAGCTGTATTGATTAGGCAATTTGGAGTGAGGTTTTTATGAATTATGACCTATAGTTGTTAATGTGACACGATTAATTCAAATAATAGGATTATGACCCATTCTTGTTTTATCTCGCAGGTCATATCCTTTAACAAACACGCTCTTGGTGTATTAATGCATAATTATGATCAGAAGTATTTCATATATCTTTTAGTCCCTTTGAATATGCTTATGGTACTGCCCTATGTTTTTAACTGATAATGGTGTTGTGTATTCCATTTATACATAGATATGGACTGTGCACTTAAATTATTTCAAGGCATTGTCTCATCATGGACTTCTGTTTTCATATGCGATTCTGTAATTTTGTATTCGAGTGAAGATCGTGTTGACTTGATTAAAGTTTTTATGAACATGCCATAATCCTAGTATATAGACGTTGAAGTATATGCTCTTCATAGAGGTGGCAATTTAGATCTAATAGGCGGATAAATCATAAATGGGTTCATTTGTGTTATACATTGCCTCTAACTGGTCAAATGAGTACACTGAAGAAGGTTAGCTAAAATGAAAATGGGTTGAATGGGTCAAGCGGATCAAATGGGCGAAAGTCATCCAAAGTGTATTCACAATGCATGAAACCTTCTCCATCATTTTATTTCAAAAAATAAGAATTATCATTGCAAGTTTGAAACCATATAGTTTTCTTAATCATATTTAAAACATTAATTATTTAGAAAATTCAAGAAAAGGAAAAACAATTTTTTTGTGGGCCAGTCGCATACAATAACAGTGTAACATGTTGTGTGACCCATACAAAAAATTGTGAGTTAAAACATTATTCAACCTACCTCTCCCTGCCCATTCTTTAAAGTTGTATGCCTTTGGTTGACTTGACAATAAACCACATGTGCTTGTGTGCCCAAGGCGTGAAGTGAAGCGTTTTGTTGACCTCACCACGGAGGAAACTAGTGATTTGTGGATTTCAGCCCAAAAAATTGGAAGACAGCTTGAGAACTACCACAAAGCTTCTTCACTTACATTTGCAATCCAAGTAAGCTGGTTACATAATTCATTTCAAAATCGGTGCTTTTTTTTGCTTGTGCCTTGTATATGTGTACAACTGATTCATGATATCTTATGTTAGTAGTTAATGCTAATAATTTTAGTTTTAGCTCAAGGTTAATTGAGTTTGATCATCTATGTTGTTGTTGTTATTAATCGAGTATCATCATCTATGATGAGAATCTCATTATAGTGATCTAATTGTGAAAACTTATTTCAGGATGGTCCCCAGGCAGGACAGACAGTTCCTCATGTTCACATCCACATTGTCCCTCGGAAAGGTGGGGATTTTGAGAACAATGATGAGATCTATGACGCCGTAAGTTCATACTTTCATGTTCAACAGTTAGATATAACCTCGTGCTAAACATGACAATAGCACATTAAAAAAACCATATTTTTGCTCATGTTAATCTACTTTTTGAATGATTTTTTTAGTAAAAATGCTAAAAAAAGAACACTATAGTTTGCAAGACCTGGTAAATGTGTGGGTTGGGTAATGGGTTAGAAAGCGTTCAGGGAAAATCAAGCAATGTTTTAGTGTGAGCTGAAACTGGTTGATTTGGTTGTCTTGACCTCAAAGCAATTTTTGTTCCAAATGTCAACTTTTTCTAATTATAAATAACTAGTCTCAAATACGATCAAGAATTTATGACATTCAATTATCGTCTAAGGCCATGCGTACCGCATGACTAGAGAGGCTTCGGGTAGGGGGTCGGTTTTCCCAACCCGACCTTTCCCCATTTTTTTTTGGCAGTGTAAGAGAGAGTATGTGGAGGAAAAAGATTGGGTTAATTGGGTTAGACTATACTTGGGTTTTGGGTAAGAGAGAGAAAAGGAAGGAAAAAGTGATGTAGCGCTGATGTGGCATTTGGGTAAGAGAGAGGGGAAAGATGGGTGCTACGCATGGTTTAACTTCTTGAATAAAATGATTAGCAGGTTTATGCGTTAAAAGTACTCTTTGGGTGACTTTGACACATTTGAGAATTGAGAGACCCAAATCTGTTTTAGACCCCTGCAAGGCAGTCAACCCATTTAGCTATTATTTGGAAATTCAGTTCCTGATTGATGTTGTTATATATTTGTAGATTGATGAGAAGGAGAAGGAACTAAAGAAGACACTTGACTTGGACAAGGAAAGGAAGGATAGAAGCATGGAGGAAATGGCTAAAGAGGCAGATGAATACAGAAAGCTTTTCACCTAGTTCTTGTTCTACTTCAACTTATTATGGTTTTTCCCATTATCTTGTTATTTAAAGTTGCATATGGATTTCCATATTGAATATTGAAAAATGACCGTCACAAAATTGCACCTAAAAAGAAACACAATCATATTTCCTTAGCTAGAAATGCACCTTTATTTGTCTCTCCAGGTGCAAACACAATTGAGGTTCACACATAACTTGAGATACATATATTTTCAATATAAAATTGTTATCTCGTCTTGTAAAACTTATGTTTTTCTGTTTTTTGGTTATTATATGAAAGTTTTAAGATCAACGATTAGAAGACTAAGGTGTCTGACGGCCCACAGACATTCTGAAAAACAAACAAGCCCTAACTCTACCGCTAAGCACATATATCCACTTGCATGTCTTTCGCCTTTTTGTTATATAGTATGCACGTGTTCACAACTGACGTATACGCCTCCTTATTTGTTAACATGTGTGTACCACATCTGTATATGATATGCTCATGGAGTCGGTACATTCCATGTATAATCTCTCACGTCTTATTGATTAATTACTTTTATCGACAACTTTATATTTCATACATATGCATCTACAATCAACCATTGCTCTTTATTACACGTGCAACACATTCAAGATATAAGTCATCCTTTGATCTTGTGTTTTACAAACATGTATCGATCTTTGGCACATAACATGAATAACATGCTCAATATTATACTAATCTTTCCCCCAAAAATGGCGCATGCGCACACATACTTTATTTGTTTGTGATATAACCATCACCCACCTATACAACTAGATAATCTTACTCTTTTCTAGTTCACCATTTTATAACAACTAATCATGTATACACAAATGATGAAATACAGAGCTATTTTCATTTAACAAAAAAATGTTAACCACTTTCAACATATAAACATTATAGGTAGAAAATTTTTAATGTCAAGAATTAACTAGATTATAAGTTCGTAGACGCACAAATACTCATTTTTTTAACAGCTAAACACACATATGTTCACTACCGAAAGAGTACATTAGTAGGTAATATAGACTTCTATTATGAAAGAAAACCAAGAGCAATTTCAAGAAATATAGAACACACATACCAGATAATAGAAAAACAGTTAAGTAGTTACAATTTGGACCCATTTATAACAAAGTTGGTCAATTTCCTTTATAGATTATCTGAATGAATCAATGGACAGATTTTTGTTAGCTAAAATGTATTAAGATACATAAAACCTTTCAAATTACTTAAAGGCAACTTTATTATCTGAGAAAATTACATACACTGTAAATATCTTCACTTTTTTATTTCTGAATTTATGCAACCCTCTTTTAATTTTTCAGACTAAATACATAAGCTATGCAATTTAGTTCCATAAACGCAACTAGTAACTTATAATGTGTTACAACCTGTTTTGATAGCGTATGATGATGTTTTGTTTTTAATTTTGTAGAAATTTTATAAGTTTCTACTTTTTTTAATGATTATTGCTTGATAAACCTTTTTTTTAAACAAAATAATTTACTTTAAGAATTTATTTATCTATTTTTAACATTTGTTTGAATGTTCTTGACGTGTTCATTTGAATATTTGAATGTTTATACGAATGATTGAATGTTCTTGTGGTTTTCATTCAAACCTCCACCCCACTGTCCCCGGAGTCCGGCCACCATCATTCTTCAAACATGCACACACATCAACATCGAAACAGACACGCATAGAACACACACATTGAGATCCAAACACACTCGGATTTAGAAAATAAGAGTAAGGAAAACAGGAGATAAAAAGCGTGTTGACCCATGGCCGAGGCAAAAACAACTGCGGATGTGAAGGCAGTGGTAGATGGAGAGGCGGACCGCGGAGCAGTGCGGTAGAGCATGGCAGAGGCAAGGAAGGTAGAGAGCCGTGTGCGTGTGTGAATGCAATGCTAGTTTAGGAAGTATTGAGAGGTTCTATATTTTCCTACAAATTCTTTCTAATTATTTTCCTACTCACTAAATCAAGACAAGTGTCAAAACTAATGAGGGTGTGAAGAAAGAAAATAAGTGGAATCAACATATCATCTTTTAGTGAGTATAAAGATGAAGTAGGAGGATATAGTAGGAACAAATAGAAATTTTCAAAAGTATTTAGGAATAAATGTGTAATAACAATAACAATAATAATAAAACATAAAAATCTTAAAAAAGAAAATAAAACTCAAACTAACCGGTTTGAGCGTTAACAGGTCATAGGGCGATGTATAAATTGGTGTAAATAGACAAACATAGTTGAACTGTTATGTATTTTCTCTTATCATTACTGTAATATATAGTTTTGATACTTATAATTTATAGTAATTATCTAAAAAATTCAAAAGCAATGAACAGAAGTTTTTTATGGTCGGCCAACCCAATGTTTGACCTGAACTAGATAACTAATTATTTGAAATGTTAGAGTGTTAATAATGGGCTCCATTATGCGGTGGTGGCGGCCTCCACCAGGACCACCACGACGTCGTAGGTGGTGTGCCACTACACCATGTGGGTAGTGGGAAATGCGTGTGATGGCTATAATCACATGATATTGAGTTTTTTTAATATTTTTTAACCGGAATTAATAAATGTATAATTTGGTGTAGTGAGAGTGATGATTAGATAGGCTGAGTGCCATGTGAGGTGGTCAATGAAAGGATTATAGACTATAGATATTCTTACAAGAAATCTTGATACCATTACACCATGTGGGTAGTAGGAGGTACGTGTGATGGCTATATGTCTATAACAACATGATAGTGAGTGTTTTTTTTAAATATTTTATTAACCGAAATTAATAAATGTGAATTTGGTGTGGTGAGAGTGATGATTAGATAGGTCGAGTGTTATGTGGGGTGGTGAGCGAAAGGTTTAAAGACTATAGATACTCTTCCAAGAAATCTTGGTACTTAACAATATATGCATTAATTAATAAGTAGAGATGGAAAAACAGGGTTCACCTCATATCATATACCAAAAGCATATTGGCATCTTAACCTAGTATTTTGTTTACAAAATTGAAACTTCCAGTAATATACCCTTTAATTCTCTTTTGATCTTTTCCTAGTCTTAAAAATTAGAGCATTTATAAGCTTCCTCAAGTAAGATCAGTCAACTCAAAAGTCAAACCTTTATGTTAATGTCTATGTAAGAGATCCTCCGTGTCGAGTTCAAGCCCTCCTATGTGATGTTTGCCTGAACGATGTGCATCTAATGGTGATTTGCATTTCTTCTGTAACTCCATGAATCGTTCTATGTCAAAATTATGTTTCTTGATTAACTTCCTTCTACGCGAAAGAAATAGCCTTTTCATAAAATCTTGATATGTAGGGTCCCTCGATGTAAATAAAAAGTACGCATAACCGATAATTAGGCCAGACGTTGTGGTGAAAAATGCTATTGGTTCCATAACGTCCCATGAGAATTCCCAAAATGTTAGACGAAAGAAAAGGCTGAGTTGGGCTAATGAGAATCCGAGGCCGGTCCAGAGGATGCACCGTACCTGTTTGTGGGCCAGGGTGTCGATTTCTTCTTGTTTTGCTTGTAGGACCCTCAGCTCCTCCCTTCTCGGGTCGTCTTCAGGTGTCAGGGCTAGCGGAACAGCCCTTCTAACCAGATCCACCACCTGATTTCATAAAGAAAAATGTTCTCAGGTCAGTAACGGTGTGGCTTAAAACTATATGCAATTTGATCAAGAAGGTTGACATAATTCTTCTATCAATAATTCTTCTATCAACTATGATGAAAAACATGTCATCAACAAGATATATTGGTTTCGGGAATCATTAAGAAAAAGCAATCCCAAATGGATGGGTTTGGTAACTAACCTTTTTTTATAAAGTCGGGTTAGACTGCCTGTGGGCACTTTTTTCCGTTTCAAAATGAAACTTACAGATAACTAGCACTTGAATATAAATTCAAAAACCATATTATTACAATAATATTGAACTTCAATAAAATGATTTAGGAGGTTATGCTAAAAAAAATACAAATTGGCTGATTTTCGAAGTGTTTGAAGCAATTCATGTGAGCCAAATTATACAATTTTGCCAATTGACCCTTTAAAGAGATGATATAGCCCAAATAGACTCATTAATGAGTAAATTGTTCAAGATGGCCAACTCACTTTCCAGGGAAATGTGAATCAACTGTCCCTCTTTTTTTTCTCTTTCTAGAAATCATGGAAATCCCATGGGATTTGAAGTTGGGACCTCATTTGGAGAATCACAAGCCCTTACTGCCTGGTCACCCCTTTGGGGTTAGCCATCCCCCCATCCCTCATATTCATTCGCTTTTTTAGAACATGAGAGCTTTACTCACAAAAAAAGCTTCACTAAAACCTTACTTTCAAAATAATACAAGCATAATGCCTAAAGAGAACATGTGTTTATGCTCAATAAAGCTTTTCCCTAAAAAAAGCAATCATAGACTTTATTCTCTTAATATAAGCACTTAGAAACAAACATGTCCCTCTTCATATAAGCACTTAGAAACAAACATGTCATACGCCGAGATGATTACCTAATGATTAATAATGCTATCAAAGACAAATACTAACCCCGGAAAATATTTTTTTTTTAAAATTTGACATACAAAATTGCCGGCTTAAAAAATGTCATGAATCGCCAGGACTCCTAAAGCTTGAGGTTTGACCCCGCCGCCATGCCACGCGTTTTTTAGAAACTTGAATTTGCCCAATATAAAATCTAACTTTCACTACTTTAAGCAATTGATTATTTGATAATCAAGGTATCTCATTCAGATTCATCAAGTCACGACAACCAGGACACTCAATCCCATAACATGTTCAATTTAAGATCTAAATTTCATGCTCCAAACCAGATGCATTGCTTATCTTCTACTCCGTACTTCAATAATTACAGAACAGCAAGCAAATAACAAAACTGTGTACATAAAGACGAAGCAAATTCAACATATGGATACAAGGTGTGATTACCTTATCTGGATGAAGATAAACTTTATCTCTGAATAAGAGAACAACACCAGCCTCATCAAGAATTTTCACGAACTCCTTCGCTTCCTCGATCGATTTCGTGACCCCCATACTCTCACACGACTCCAAAAGCTCCGAATAACAAATCGTCTCCTTCCCTTCGGTGCTTAATTTCATCTTCAGTGCCTCAACATTCACCAATCTCATCAGTTTCTTCGCCTCCGTAAACGTTATAGTGTCATTATCGTCCTTTTCCCTTTTACTTTCCCCTTGCCCTAATCCTCCGCCTCCGCCTCCGCCGCCGTCTCCGCTACTGCCGGTCGAATTCGAGAACGAACAGGCACAGAATCTGTTGCTAGATTCAATGAACCCGGTTTTCCTCCGGCCAAATAACACAGAATTTGACCTAACAACTGCCGATGTAGCGCCCTGTTTCAATAGCGAAAACGAAGCTTTCCACATCTTTACGTTGCGAATTCCTTTTCGTATTCTGGTGGCATTTCAGAGCATCAAGAGCTTAGGCATGGCAATCGTAACAACTGAAGAATGAAACGCTCGTTTTAGAGAGAGAAAGTGTGTGTGTATCGGTGGGTGTGAGAGAACAACGGGGAATACTTTCGGTTTTGACCGTTTAAAGCTGGTAACGTTTATGGACACGATTCCCGCATAATTGCAATCTTTTACAAATATATTCAGATTCGGTATAATTTAATTTCAGTTTTTTAAATAAACATTAGAGTTAATTACATATTTAGTCCATGAGGTATGTCACTTTTTTACATCCTTGATCTCTAAACTACGTTTATTACTCTAGGCGTTCCTAATATATAACTTTTGCTTCATTGATGGTCCTTGATGTAACTGAAAAGACCAAAATGCCCTTACTTTATGAGTGAAAAAGTCTATTATACCCTTAATTCTTTTTTTTATTATTTTTTTTAATTATAAATAATTTAAAAATAATATTAAAACTAATAACTTGTTATATATATTTATATATATATACACACACACAACCCCAAACCTCATTCCTCTCTCTCTCTACAAATGATATCCTTTCTCTTAGCACCATCGACGGCCACCCCACCAACCACCACCGCCGGCCACCACCGCCGGCCACCACCACCAACCATTCTCTCATTCATGCATCCACCGTAGACCACCACCACCACCTCCCCTTCTTCTTCTCTACCACCACACCTCCCACCACCATCGCCTCCCCTTCCTTCTTCTCTACCACCGCACAGCCCACCACCATTGCCTCGATCCCTTTCGTTCCCTTCTCCGCTCTCTGTCGTGCCAACATCAGCAATGACCACCATCACCGGAGAATACCACCCACCACCATAGACCACCATCATCACCCTTCCCCCTTCTCCACTACCGCCGCATCATGAACATCGTCATCACCACCATTGATGCTGTTTGGATTAGGGTTTATTTGTTACACTCTGTCGCTTCTCTCTCTCTGTCGCGTCTCTTTCTCCCTTCAAATTAGGGTTTTCTAATTTGATTTTTCAGATCTGTATACGATCGAGTTCAGATCTTGTTCTTCTTTGGTGTAGCCATCGATTTGTAAATGCAATTTTCAGATCTTGATCTTCATTCGATTTCTTGAGGTATGTGTGTTTGATTTTTGGTGGTGGGATTTTTTGGAGTTCTTGTTCGCATCATTGATTTATAGATTCGATTTGGGATTTTTTGGAGTTCTTGTTCTTCATTCGATTTTCAGAACTCCCCTTTCTCTTCACCTTCATCTGACAATCGTGGTGGTGTTTTTGGTGGGTTTTGGCGGTTGTTTTTGGTAAACGGTGGTGCTGGTGGTGGTTGGTGGAAGAAGGTTGTGGTGGTGGGTGGAAGAAGGTGGTGGTGGTGGTGATAGAAACCGGTGGTGGTGGTGTGATAAACAAATGGTTATTAATTATATTTGTTTATAATTAACATTTGTTATATTATTTTAATATAACTTAATAATATTTAAATAAATGAAAGTAAAATAAAAGAAAATTTTTAATTGAGAAGGGTACTATCCTCTTTTTACGTGATCAGGGACCATCAGTGAAACAAAAGTCATATATTATGGACGCCTAGCGTAATAAACGTAGTTTAGGGACCAAGGATGTAAAAAGTGATATACCTCAGGGACCAAATATGTAATTAACTCTAAATATAAAGATTTTTGGCTGATTAATTATAGAAATAGTCCGTGCACTTAATTGTATTTACATACCATTTAAATAACTAAAACACTTGAATAACTAAAATACTTAAATAACTTAAATACCTCTCATTTAAATAATATGTAAGTATAACAACACTTAAGTCGTATGTAAGGTTTTGACATTATCATTCTTTATTTAGTTTTAATTTCACCAATCAAAATTTTTGATGTTTTTAAACCTTTTCTTATCTTTAATCTTTGATACATATTAAAAACATGAGATTATGATATCATTATTTTATTTTTTGATTTTTTTCTCACAAATCATCTTCTTTTTTTCCCACAAATGGCAAAGAATAACAAGTTTCTTACATCAAAATTATTCATATATAATCTTGAATTAGAGAAACATAATAAATATTAACTATTTAAATAAAACATCGGACGTAGCTTATAATTATTTTCAAGTATTAAAAATTTCTTTTCCTCTTTCCATAATTAGGTAATCCCGATATAATACATAAATATGCAAAAGTAAGTAATTTTATATCACTTATTTATGTTATTATTCAGTCGTTAACTAATGTTGGATTGTTTTTAAGATGTTCTGCTTTCTCTAATGGCCAATTATGTTGCGGTTTCTCAAGTAAAAAATAAAAATGATTTAAAAGTTCTAACTTGTTATGAAGAAGTCAAGCCTACAAATAAAACGATAATTGTTGTTTATAAAGTGGTTATAAAAAAATCTGATTATGTTATGTATGAACTTATAACTTTTAATATATTTATCACTTTTTAAGAGATTTTATATCTGTATCTATGTTTTACAATTGTTTTTACTATATATATTAGTACTTTTTAACACCATAAACACGTAAAATTTAATTTAACTATCTTCATGTTTATACATGAGACGTTAAACTAGTATCAATTAGTAGAATGTATTCATACTTCTATATGAGGTAACCCTTTATTTACTAATTCATGTACATAAGTAAATGTATTTTAATACTTTGATTTCAAGTGGAGTAGCTAGATCGGAGGTTGTTTATCATCCTCCAAAGTTTCTGTATTTGTTAACGGGTCTCCAACTTTAGAATATCAAATGCATCGAGGTGTTAGACAGGGCGATCCTCTTGATGTTTATAATTGCAAAGGGACATGGCTTCCACACACGCTTACAATCTATTTTGAGCTCGGCTCCAATAACACAATACCGGGAGGGGTCGGTAGTTGGGCACTGAGAAGGAATCCATGCACAAAGCAAAGGCATCAGGAAAAGGGGCGTAGCAAGAAATCCTTTAACAGCAGCACTGCCATACCATTTGTGAGGCCTAATGGAGAGGTTAACCTAATTAAGTTTAAGCTTTAAACACTCCTTTTATTCCCTTTTTGTCCTTAGACTCCCATTCTTTTTTTTTACAATTAAAAACACTAATAAATCATAAACATGATACACGATTAATTATTATTTTATTAATAATTAGAGTGATTTATAACTCTTTAATATTAATATTTCTCGAAACTAGGCCGTCACATACTTCTTCTTGATCTATAGAGCTCAGGATTATGTTTTATCAACTTTAGAAGGATCAAGAAGCAATTTTTTTGGGGAGGTGATAAAAACAGAAAAGAAAATATCTTGGATTGCTTGGAAGGATACATTAGAGTCAAAGGAGTTCGGAGGGCTCGGTATATATAGGTTAAAGGCTCTTAATGTTAACCTTTTAGCAAAGTGGTGGTGGAGAATGAAGATTACATAACTCAAACGATAACCATAAGTTATCAGATCAAGTGAAGTGCATTGGTAATGACCTAGTAAACGAAAAGAGCTCAAGCTTTGAACATAAATAGAAGTGGCTAATCGAGATCTAGAATAGAATTGGCTATTTGACTCACTTAAACAAGTGGAAGTGGCAATCGGTTGAAATAGAGAGTTTTGGATATACTATGTGAATTGACAACATGTAAAGTCGAGGCGGAAAATGTGTTTTGTGGGAAACTAGAATCGACAGTCGACAACATCTAAAACAAAGGAAACCAAACCAAACTGAAAAAATTGGTTTTTATCTTTTTTAAAACCAAAATAATCGGTTTCTATATTGTTTCAGTTTTAATTTTACCACCTCACCCCTAATTCCTATTATTAAATCATTGCTTGAATTTAGTCTAGTTGTAATGGTACTAGCATCTTGCTAGTCTTTCGTATAAATAAAAATCTTTTCTTGCTTTTAAAAAAGGGTTAATTTCATATATACCCTTATTAAACATCAAAATATCTTATTTGCCCAGCTTAACTTATAAATGTCCTATAT
>JAUEJL010142671.1:0-10709 GCA_032274825.1 Drosophyllum lusitanicum | reverse complement strand
AGAGAGTATGTATAAAAAGTATTAAATATAAAAATTTTATTTACGTACCCGAGCACCGCACGAGTATAGCACTAGTTACTAATTAGTACTAACATATTTAATAAAATATATAAAATATTTTTTAAAATTTATTAAATTCAAAGTTTCCCGCCAACACAGTAGTAAGTATAACTGAATAGGGTTTAGTTAACTAAAATGTATCCAAGTTGTCATGTTTTACTATTGTATGTATTGGACTTAAATTTTTTTTATTGTGTGTATCTAACTTTTGATTTGTTGCTATTGTGTATATTAAACTTTTTATTGTATGTACTAAACTTGTAACTTTTTTACTTTTTTATGTAACCAAAATACATACAATAGCAGCAAATTAAAATTTTGATAAACACAATAAAAATTTTAAAGTTTGATACACATAATAGTAAAACGTGACAACTTGAATATATTTTAGTGAACTAAACCCAACTAAATATACAGATTACTTTCCAACATGATAATATACCTACCGAATCTTTTAAGTAAATATTTATATCCGAAATTAAGTTGATATGTATATTTTTAAATTAAATGCAATACAATAAACATATCAAGTTATGATAACATATATTTTGAATAGTCAATGTAACACTTCGAATATGATGACTCGGGGATCCGACAAATGTTTTTGTTCGAGATATTTTGAAAACAGATTTGGTGGAATGCAAAGTTGTTAAACTCGGACGTATGAGTCGAGTTAGATTACACTAGATATGGGTGTCTCGATAGATGACTCGTTAGACCTCCGGACTCTGTTAATGCTTCACATTTTTTAGGTGACTTGGTCCGAACTGAGTCAAAATAGAACTCGGCCGAGTCGAAAGGAGACACAAATGTCCGCTGGTTTTCCATTTCGGTGGTTGGTCCTTCAATCACCACCCGAATTATACCCACTTTAAGGATCATTAGATGAAAAAACTACAAAAAGTACAAAGATTAGAACCCTTTTAGTATAAATCTAAAATTGACTTCTAAAGAAGAGATTTATTAGGTCAAACTCGTCTTCTCTATCTTCAATAGAGGCATAATTGTTTGAAAGAACTTTAGAAGAGATTGATCTTTTGTCTCCGGCAGCTACCTCACTTTCGATCGCCGGTTGCCATTTCGTCTCTCTCTCAGTTTCTCTCACTTAAAGCCTTAGAGGTAATTTAACTTTGATTGTTAAAAGAGTATATTTGGCGGACATGTTTGGACTCGAACAATCCAAGTATTAACTCAAGCTTTTAATTAATATTCAACTGCTTTGCACATTTACCTATGTAATAAAAATTCACATATTTTATACTATTTACAATGGATGGAAGCATATTTAGTCATTTTAGTTTTAATATTGGTTACTAGATTTAAAGTTTAGTTACTACTAGATTTAAATATTGTAAGTTTGTAACTAAATTCTAAAACAGTTATTCATTTTTATATAACCTTAAATAGTGTTAATGTTAGCTGACAAGTGTCATATTAAAGATTAACTTATTAACATATATTATATTGTTACCTGAAGTGTGTGTATATATATGGTATATAGTTTTTAGTGTCGTGACTCTTACGAGTTGAGTCACGAGTCAAATTTAAGGATTTCGAGTCACGAGTTGACAATTATGGTGGAATGTGTCTCGGCTTGAATATTGCTCAAGCAAGCATATTATTAAATGTGAAATTATAAAGTATACAAGTCCTATAATCTGGTGTAATGAGAGTGTTCACTCATGTGTTGTGTGATAAATGTGTGATGTTGACGTGATAGTGTGTAGTTGGTATGACTACTACAAATGATCTAAAGGATGGGAATGGTCACTCCCCCCCATATGCACGTTCACACATCAACGTAAGATTTTCACTTCCATAACTCAACCTTCTACTCAACCATAGTGGTGTCACTTCTCATCACTCCCAACTACACCAAATTTTAAGACTTACACACTATTAAAAAATCAAAAAATTAAAAAAAATACCTGCCCTCCACCGTGTAGTCTTCTAGGCATCTTCATCTCAACAACAAGCCACCACTATACAGTGGTGGTGTGGAATCCAATCAAGAACACACAGGTCTACCCTCACCATGCGGAAACATATTGTAAGGAATCGGATCACCACCTTGTAAAGATCGAACTTTAAACTTTAACAAGAACCCGTTAGAAGATGCGGATGACAAACAAGACAAACAAACACAAGATATAACGTGGTTCGGTTAGAGTGATGACCTACGTCCACGGGCAGGAACCATAGACTTCTTTATTAACTGTGAATGTTTGATATAGTACATATGACTTACCTAGCTACGATATTTATAACTGAAACAAACTAGAAATCCTAATCCTAATCTAATTCAAATAAACAAAGATAAATACCAAATTTTGAATAACAATAAATTGATCGGCCGTATCTCGTTATGAGATAAGCATACAAAATTGAAATTTGAATTTCACCAACCACCATTTAAATTAAATAAAACCCGGAAATTTTGTTAACGCCGAGCTTCCCATTTAATTAGATTCTAATTTCAACCGTATCGCTAAATTCGAGTCATATCCTAACAATCTCCTCTTTGACTTGAATTCTCTTCAACCGTCAATGAGATCATCAAAGAACCGTCTCCTTCCTGCCAAACTTCCCGAAGGGACTACCTCCTCGTACAAGCCACGAAGTCCGACACCGTGTCATGCGATTTCACCCAAGACCAACTCCACCCGTGTCGTCTCTACTTCGTTAGGTCAATTTTTCGCTCCAAGGACGGTACCGCCGACGTTTCAAACACAGGACTACCTTTCAGAACATAAATACCACGTAGCGGCCTGCCTTGCATTATCACTCGAGCATCCTTAGAACCTTCGGTCCATCCCCTTTACAAGAATATTCATATCCATTATTGGCCAAAGTACCAAGGGAAATCAAGTTCTTCCAAAGATCCGGTACATACCAGCAATTAATCCGTCAGACCACTCCATCATGCAACTTAATATGTACCATACCACTACCCTCGACACTACGAATCCCATCGTCCCCCAACTTCACTTTACCATTCCAGTCCTTGAAAGAAACAAACAAGTCTCGTGAATACGCCATGTGATGAGATGCACATGTGTCCAAGATCCAGGTATTTGCAGGACTATCCGTGCATACGGTCAAAGCATCGCCTATGTCACCATCTCCATGAACCAAACTCACATCTCCCTTCCGTTAAGGAAAGTTTCTCTTGATGTGACCAAACTCTTTACAACGATAACACTTTATTTTACCCGTGAATTTTGACTTGGCACGCGACCCACCCACACCACCCTATCTGTCATGTGCGCTTCCCCTGCTTATATACAAGGTAGAACCGGACTCCCCCTTATTACCATAAACCATGCGCTTAAGTTCCTTCTACAATAAGGCATCCTTCACCTATGCAACAGAAATTGTTGACCTACCATACAACTGGTATCAACAAAGTTCTCGTATGAACTCGGCATTGAGTACACCAGAATCAGGGCAATATCTTCGTCTTCAATTTTAACATCTACCTCCTTCAATTCTAATATCTGGATGGTATACAACCTTTGCTTCTGATAAAGAGTATTCATGAGGGTAGTTTTCTAATACTTCTCACATAACTTCTTCTCCCACAGACCAGCAACCGTTGTTTGATCCACCACCTCCAGCAACACCTCATCAGTCAAACACAGCAAAATCGCCGGATACACTTTTGCTAGAACATCTCTCTTCACATCCTCCCTCATATCCCTTGGAAGCATACCTTCTCCTTCTAACACCACCGCATAATCCTGCTAAACCAGAAGAGCCCTCATACAGCAAAACCGCAGAACTTGCTTTTGCCTGAGATCTTCAATCAACAATACGCCAGCCAAGGTAAAACCTGGCTCTGATACCACTTGTAAGGAATCGGATCACCACATTGTAAGGATCAAACTTGAAACCTTAACAAGAATCCGTTAAAAGATGCGGATAACAAACACAAGATATAACGTGGTTTAGTCAGAGTCACGACCTACGTCCACGGGCAAGAACCAAACACTTCTTTATTAACTGAGAATATTTGATGTAGTACATATGACTCACCCTAGCTACAATATTTATAATTGAAACAAACTAGAAATCCTAATCCTAATCCTAATCTAATTCAAATAAACAAAGATAAATACCAAATTTTGAATAACAGTAAATTGATCGGCCGTATTTTCTACAAAATTCAAAATTTGAATTTCACCAACCACCATTTGAATTAATTAAAACCCAGAAATTTCGTTAACGACGAGCTTCCCATTTAATTAGATTTTAGTTTCAATCGTACCGCTAAATTTGAGTCGTATCATAACACATATCCTACTTCGTATACTCCAAGTAGCAATAAGCAATTCTAGTTCATTTTACTTATTATTCTCAAATAAAACTATAAGAATGTGTATCAATTGTTCATCTCACCATACTTTACTTTTTTTCTGTGTTTTGTAAGTATAGAAGTTGAAATACTTGCTCACTTTTAAGATCACTTGCAATGGAAGAAGTTTCACATGAGAGCGGGCTCCTTCCACTAGTGATGCAAGCTAACTCTTTCTCGCATGATAATATGACAGTTCTATCTTTGTGAAGGGCTCATTGAGAGGGAAAGAATAAAAAAAACAGGTAGGAAAAGTGGTAGTGAATAAGTTATAATTTTGAATGATTGGAGAGTGAAAATGATATGATAAAAAAAAGACACGTGAAAAAGTAAACGGTGCGATTAACAGTATATTATCAAGTTATATTTTGTTAATGTTGTGTAGAGAGTGATACAAAACATGCCAATTAATGAATAATCTTATGTTATTGAAAGACAATATAATAATTTTATTTAAGAAGTAAATATCTTAAAAATGTTGTCTTCCTTTTGAGATAAAAAAAATTATAAATTAAAGCAGTCAGTGAAAAATGAAGGTAGGGAAAAAGGAGAGTTATTGAGTTATCACAAAAGGAAAAAAAAAAATTAATTAAGAAGGGATAATAAGTTGGTGGGTAGTTTCCATTCCAGGTTATGTTTGGTCAAGGGTAGCCTTGACTTTTGCTTCAATCAAACCACTCTTCGTTGGACCAATATATCTGTCTGTTCACCCGATCCCAACTTCTGTTGAACTAATAATGTCTATCTCTTCTCTTCTGTTCTGTTCATCCGATCCCAGCAACTTTAATTTTAATTTACCCCCTATAAATTATTTTAATTGTAATATTTAAATAATTTTATTAAAAATTTTAATTAATTAAAAGGTGGGTATATCAAATTAAACGTCCGAATTCCTAAGATCGTCGAAAATAGACTCATGTATTCATAATCTCTAAATTGTTTTATTTCATCGATTTTAAGATGGAAACCATCATTTTCCCCGCGAGTTCGAATACAAACACACATTTCACCATTTCATCACCTTCCGATCCTTGCCTTACACCATTAACTCGACTAACCGACGCCACTAGGCACAACCTTCTAGCCACTTCCACACCAACCAGGCTACCCCTAGCTAGGTTTACAACCATCATTGAGTTGTCATATCTACACTTCCAACCAAGAACCTTAACATCGGATGTCTCTAATACAACCACCTATTAACTCTTTAATTCGTCTTCATCTTAAGAAGAGGAATTTCTAGAATAAGAATTTTCATCTAGGTTCGAGTGCAAAGCAGACTTTGATAAGGTTTTTGTTTTAAACATAAAATAGAAAAATATTAAAACCTCAAACAAATTCAAGAACACAATCTTATGCTTATGGTCGATACAACCACACTGACTATGAAACTAATATGAAAACCTTAGATCAAATATGTAATATTTGTTTGTTAAGAAATATGTTACTTAGGATTTGTTTGATAATGAGTTTTTCTGAGCTTTTAAATGTTAGTGCTTTTGGTTTTAATTAAAAAAGAAGCCACTGTTTGGATATTCAAGCATTTGCTTTTATTTATAAAAGAATAATGTGATAACAACCTATGAAAGCTCCTAAATCAAAAGTTACTTAATAATTTTTGAAGGAGCTAAACTTTTTTCTTTAAATATAAACAAAGTTACTCGAGTACTCTTTAGAGGCGACATTTGTCGCCGCAAAAAGTATCGTCGCAAAAGGCTATAATTTTTGTAGTGACAATTATTTTACCAAACATCTTGATATAAATAAAAGCTCACTACACCTCCTAGTTTATCAGATGTACTCATAGACCCAAATTTGGAACACACAAAAAGCCATTCGTAGATGAATTTCATTTTCTACATAAAAAAGAGGTACAAAAACACACACAAAGTACGTGTTGATGAGTTGTTTAAAAAAGGATAATTGAGGAATTAATTGATCAGAACCGATGATGAATGGACATGTTTAGAGAAGCGTAGCACTCCTCGTGGTTTGTTGGAGAAGGGTGACGCTCTTAATTACTTAATGGAGATGTTTGACATTTGACAAAAAGATAATTAATAATAATAATAATAATAATAATAATAATAATAATAATAATAATAAAATTGAACTTTTAATTAGCCACCTTTTAAGTAACTTACTTTAAAATTATTAAAATAAAATTACACAGTAATTCCAACTTTAATGGCTACAAAAGTACATAAAAAATCTTCTTTAGAATTTTAACATTCATGAGAGTTCTTTAATTACGTACTATCCTATATATATATAAGAAGTCTTTTATTTGGAAATAACTTAAAGAATAAATAAATGAAAAATGTTTTAGTGTTTGCATATTCGACCTTAGTTGAATGTTGATACATAACGTCTTTGTGTAGATCCCAAGGAAGATATTAACCGAAACTATACCAAATCTTAATATTATTTATTTAATTGAATAAGAATAAAAATAAAAACCATGTGTTTATTGGTCTATCATCTCTCCTAAGTATCCACCTACCAGTTTAATAACGACATTTGAGCAAATACTCACATCTTTCCTTTATAAGGTTAATTTTGTTCCATTCGTCAAACCACACAAAACACTTAGCATTTGCATTAATTAACTAGCTAGCCAGGGAGATCAATCGAGATGGCGGCAACATGGTGGCGAGCTCTGCTGGCAGTTGTGGTGGTGGTAGCTTGTGGTTTTCCGGCAGCAGTCGAGTGCCGTATTCGTAATTACAAATTCAATGTGTGTATTTGTAAAAAGATTGGTTAATTTAATTAGTTCAGAAAGTAGATGAATATATATATATATAGAAATTTGGTGTTAGTAAAAGTAGAAATATTGTTCAAGAGTGCTACTAAGAACTAATTAGTCTTTTGACTATACATGCAGGTGGTGATGACAAATACCACAAGGCTATGTAAAAGCAAGCCAATAGTAACGGTTAACGGTCGTTTCCCAGGCCCCACAATTGTTGCTAGGGAGGATGACACCGTGACGGTCAAAGTGGTTAACCATGTGAAATATAATGTCAGCATTCATTGGTATGTATTTGAATCCATGATCTTTTATATAGTTTAGTTGAGAAACAATTAACAAAATTCATCGGTAGAGCATTGGTCCAACGACCCGGCCTGCCATGAGAACTTGACGGGTCGATATGGTTCAGACTTTGGTGAATTTTGTTTCGCAATTAACACGTAACATAATTGGCAGGCATGGGGTACGACAACTGAGAACTGGTTGGGCTGATGGCCCTGCATACATAACACAATGTCCGATTCAGCCAGGAGGAACTTACATATACAAGTTCACGTTAACAGGTCAAAGAGGTACGCTTTGGTGGCATGCACATGTGTTATGGCTAAGGGCCACAGTCCATGGTGCTATTGTCATCTTACCAAAACCTGGGGTCCCTTACCCTTTCCCTAAACCCGACAAAGAGGTCGTGGTTGTCCTAGGTAATTAATGTTTATCTCCTTTGTTTTTGTACTTTCCTTTAAGATTACAAGCTCCTTGAATCAAATAAGGTTAAAGCATTGTGTCATTATATATTTGGCTATAAAAATACAGGAGAATGGTGGAAATCAGACACCGAAGCAGTGATTAACCAAGCACAAAGATTAGGGCAAGCCCCGAATGTTTCAGATGCTCACACCATCAACGGGAATCCCGGGCCTATCGCGAACTGCTTGGCAAACGGTAACTAACCTCAGCTCATTTCCTTTTTGTTTTATTTCTCTTGTTACTTAACTATTTATAAGCTGATAATGTGCTTTCTGAGCATTAAGAGATTCAAAAATTGGAATTTTCATAAATCAGGAGGATTCAAGTTACATGTGGATCAAGGGAAGACATACATGTTAAGAATAGTCAACGCTGCGCTCAATGAAGAGCTTTTCTTCAGAATCGCAAACCATAAACTCACAGTTGTTGAGGTTGACGCCGTTTACGTCAAACCATTCAAAACTGACACTATTCTTATAGCACCAGGACAAACCACAAACGCCATGATAACCGCCACTCAAAAAGCCGGCAAGTACCTAGTGGCGGTGTCGCCGTTCATGGATGCGCCAATTGCCGTTGACAATTTGACCGCCACCGCATCCCTTCGTTACTCCGGTAGTCTCACTTCCACCGCCATCAAACTCGTCGCTCCACCACCTCAAAACTCAACTCCGGTGGCCAACGCTTTCATAAACTCTCTTAAAAGCTTGAATTCTGCAACATATCCGGCCAAAGTCCCATTGACCATTGACCATTCGTTGTTTTTCACAATTGGGTTGGGAATCAACCCTTGCTCAACTTGTGTTAATGGTAGCAAGGTTGTAGCCGATATTAACAATATTACATTTGTCATGCCAACAACCGCACTTTTGCAAGCACATTACTTTAACATAAGCGGGGTTTTCACAGACGATTTTCCTAGTAAACCATTGATACCTTATAATTATACGGGCACACAACCGAATAATCTTGCGACAAACAAAGGAACAAAGCTATATCGACTTGCTTATAATTCCACGGTTCAACTTGTTTTGCAAGACACCGGGATGCTCACACCCGAAAGTCATCCGATCCATTTACACGGGTTTAACTTTTTCGTGGTCGGAAGGGGTTTAGGAAACTTTAATCCGAATAAAGATACGAAAAACTTCAATCTTGTTGACCCGGTCGAAAGAAACACGGTTGGTGTCCCAGCTGGTGGTTGGACAGCTATCAGGTTCAAAGCGGATAATCCAGGTACAAATATTTAATCCTTTTCTTGTGTTTTTTGGATTATATATATAAACATTGTAACAATTTTGATATTATAATTAGGTGTATGGTTTATGCATTGTCATCTAGAAGTACATACAACATGGGGACTGAAAATGGCATTTATTGTGGATAATGGAAAAGGCCCAAATGAATCTGTAATCCCACCTCCAAGTGATCTCCCCAAGTGTTGAGAGAGTACCTTGCGTGTTGGTTCTAACAGGGATCGAGTAAGAAAGTATTAATTAGAATCCGGATTTCTTTTAATTAGGTGGCTCATTTATATATAATTAATGGGTTGCTTAAATATGAATAATAAGCCCGATTATTCTTGGTTTTGGTTTTGAGTACTCTAAAGCCTATTTTCTTAATTTGTTTTTTTCCCTCTTTTTCTTTTTCTTTTTTGTTTTTTTTTGTGAGTATATATATGGGTTGACTTGTGCGATTGTAATTATCTATAAGTACAAAAGTATGGCTGAAGAGGGTCTTTGAATATGCTAACGACCGATGGAAGGAAGATATATCAATAAAACTTGATCATTCTTTGTTACATCTTATGTATTATCAATAGTTGCACTTTATACATACGACTTTACTGTGTTAGAGACTTATGTACAATACTGATTGATTTAAAGAATCTATATATTGTTAATACTTTTTTATAAACATTAGAAAGACGTGAATGAAATGAAAGATTGGATGTTTAACGGATACATTTACCATCATAATTTGTTTAAATCAATAACTTTAATCTCTCTCAACTTTTAGATCTAGAAAATGCAATGTATAACTGATCATGAGTGAATATTGAGTTTTGAAAATTAACGGATCTTGAAAAGGGATTGCCATTAGATTTTATTTGTTGTATATAAAAAAAGATACATCAATCAAAACTTAGTTGAATTCTTTTGAGCATCGAAATAGATTATCTTATATGAATGTGAGAACTGAGAAGTGTATAATTTAAATAAAAGTTCGATTGCCAATATTACTTTCAAATATAGTCTCTTTTTTCCATAATATGGTTATTGTGTCTGTGTATACGTACGAACGTTATATTATGCAACATTCGGTTTGGTATCATAACTAGAGTAATACTCGTTCATTACGTGAGTACACAGCTTTTGATAAACAATTTAGTTAGAACGGAAGCAAGGTAGCATAGTAACTAAATAAATCAACTTTTTTTTAACAACAAAAAAGCGTATTAGGCAAGGAACTTCGACATAGATATCATATAAACTATTATTTGCAAAACATCATTAACATAGAGGTGTTCTCTATTGGTAAATTTAATAATATTTTATATTTACAACCTACCAACCCGCTTGACCCAACTACATACAAATGACCTTTCAACACACCAAATTATATAATTAAATGAGTTAAATCACTACAAAAAAATGTCCATTATTCATACTTTTTATCAATATTAATACACTTAAAGCTGTGAAAAATCACGATCAAGCGTGGAGAAATTGAGTGTTACTAATTTCTACCAAATCTTTACATTTGAAAGTGTGAAAATTGAAGTCAAAAATCACA
>JAUEJL010142660.1:0-10709 GCA_032274825.1 Drosophyllum lusitanicum | reverse complement strand
ATTTAGTTAAATATCTAACAATTGAATATAAAATATTATAAAACAGATAGTTACAACCATTCAGATATTTCAAAAAATAAACAGTAAAATATGAATGAACATTTAGACGTCAGAATCACCTCTTAATGTTCAGACATGGTATTCAGATTCAGACTCAGAACCTCTTAATAAACAAACAACACCTAGTGTCTCGTATCTTGATTATAAAAAAAGATAAAATACCCCCAAAATTCTGAACTTCATGCAAAGGAAGGAGTGACAGTTAACAGTTTGTACTTTGTAATGTACCTCTTAAACATGAGAAACTAACCGCTAAAGTTCAATTATGAAGAAACCAAGTGAATTAAGCTTTGTAAAACTAAATTTCGAAAATCCAATATGATTAAAGGAATTACAAATTACCAGTGCCATGAAAGGATCTCGTGGATCCACAATTCGCCTTAATTGTTCCAGGAGTTGACCAATATCTTGAATTGACCGCTGCTTTACAGCAACAAAAAGAAAAAAAACCCCTTTGTCAAGTATTTATAAGAAGTGATGATTAAAAAAGATAAGAATTCTTGTTCTTATTTCATAGAATTACCGTTCGTATAATTGGGAGCGTTCAAAATCCTGTTATGGCTTGACAAATGAAACTCTCTACATCCTCCTCTAACCGGCGATTCAAATAACTGCAATCAACAATTATAACACACACAAAACTTCATAAATAAGTAAAGACATAAACACAAAAAGACACTTGAAATAAACTTATATACATCTGTAAACGTACCATACATACATACATACATACATACATAAAGAAAGAAAGAGGCATACTGGATTGTGAGAAAGGGAGCGGCAAAGCCTTGAGACGAGTTTAGTTGCGTTAGAACGACCCATTTGGGGTCTATAAATTTGTTATAGTCGGATTGAATACAGAATAAGGGGGATTGAAAGAAAAACCCTGCGTGGATCTCAGAAGAACAGAGCCGCTTGTCTTCCCCCCAAATACCTACGGAGGAGGCTGGCTGACGCTGAACCCTTCGCTGAGTTTGATTTGTGATGCAACCAAAATTAATTTACATGTCATACAGAGAGTGTACTGTATTCTATTCTTTTTATTAGTTTTGTTATGTTATGTATTTTTTTTTTTTTTTATTTCTTTGTTATGTAAAAGCAGCATTGTAAAAATAGAAAACACAAAATATGTCTTGCAAGTTAACGATGATCATGCTACTCTAGAACTACTTATTTTCAGAAAATGGATGCAACAATTTATAATGCATAGCAAAAAAATGTTTAATTATACAATAATACTTTTAAATGTGGATAAGAAAAATTGATAATGAGTATATAAATTTTATAATTATTCTATACAAATCATCTCTTTCTAAAAATATCAAATTACTTATTGATTTTTTAAATAATGGTATTCAATTGCAAATTAATATCCTTGTAACCACCTTTGAAATGAAAATAAAATAGAACCATTTAAAGTAGAGGTGTAAACGAGTCGAGCTTTTATCGAGTAACTCGAGTTCGGCTCGTTCGAGTCGAACTTTATCGAGCTCGAGCCCAAAAAACGAGCTCGAATTATTTAACGAGTCGAGCTCGAGCTTATAAGAGCTCGGCTCGAGTCCTTATCGAGCTTTTCGAGCCTTGTGTAGTATATGTATATTTATATATGTAATATGTATATATGATGGACTAATATTAACATAATAAAAAGTACTTATTTAAAAAAATCTACTTTATATACATACTATTTATAATAAGTAATTACTAAAAAATCATTAATTTTAGATTTTATCTACATTTTGAATAATTTGGTTTTTGAATTTAATTTTTTTATCCTATTTCGAGCCGAGCTCAAGCTGCAAGTATGAAAGCTCGTCAAGCTTCGAGCCGAGCTCGAGCTTAACATAAAATTTCGAGCTCGAGCTTGATTCGACTCGTTTACACCCCTAGTCACGGGTAACGATAAATATTTGATACAAATTATTAATGGTTAGGGTTTAATTTTGACTAAATGTTAGGGTTCTCTAATTAAATTGATGAATGTTAGCCTTTTATTTATATTAAAATATTAATTCGTATTTTATATAAGATTCATTAATAATATATAAAAAAAGGTTGTTACCTTTTATTAAAATTTAAATTTTCACTTTACCGTACTTTCCATATCAAGTTAACGTCAAGCCTTTCATTCATATATTAATTTGATATTTAAAAAAGAAAGATAATTAAATTAAAACTAAATCCTACATATAATAATTAAGATTTTAAATTAATAAAGTTAGTTTTTAAATTTAAGTGATACTTTATTTACATTCTATCTTATCACATATTAAAACTGAATTTGAATAATTCTTATTGATTTAAAGTCAATATTAAGTTTCAAGTTTGACTAATTAAAGTCGAAATTGAGTTTTAGTTTTAATCAAAATGAATGGTTATGATCTAGTATTAAGTAAATAAATGGTTAGGATTTTCTAATTAAATTGATGAAAGTTAGTCTTTTATTTATATTAAAAGATTAACAGTGGAGAAAAGAAATTTCCGGTAAACTTAACCACGTTTCAACCCGCACCTAAAAGTTACCTGTTTTGATTCATTTTCTAACTCGCTCATTTTGCCACCTCTAAAATAAATGGACCATGGGATATCAGACTATTATTATTATTATCAGGTATTAATTTTAGTTTCTTAATTTAATCATAATAGATTGGTGGCCAGTTTTAATTAGTGTGTGTGTGTGTATAGAGAAGGTTCCAGTAAGAACTTAAATATTGGAAAGAACCATATATACTAAGCACTCGGATCACATGTGTCTACAAAGCTGCTAAATTCATGACTGTACATCTTAATTAGGTGTTTCCTCAGCTTTTAGAAAATTTGTGAGTAATGTTAAGAAAATTTGCATATACATAAAAGTGCATCTGATCTGATGCATTTTTATGTATTGGAGAATTTCTTCACATTTTTCCACCTAATTTTCTTAAAAACTCACTAAACACTCTAATTAACGTGCAAAATCAAGAATCTAGTAAATTTGTAGATGTACGAGAACTTACTGCTTAGTTCTTACGCTTCTTGCAAATATTTAAGATCTTGTATAATCCCATGTGTGCGTGCATGCGTGTTTGTGTGTATTATAAGAAGCGTACGCTGTAATTAGGCTGTAAATGGCTTTAATCGGAGTAATTAAGCTGTAATTTAGGCACAATCAAAGGGCTTTAATTCTTTCCTAGTATAGGTTTTAAAACTAGTCGCGCATAAACCTAGAGCACCGCCACTGTAAAATCCTAGATTGGCCTTAGCCAATTCCTGTCCTCTTCACAGTCATCATTGTCATTGCTACTTCTATTATTCACATATCTATTTTTTGCATAGCTAGTTTAAATCCTGTTCATCACCAGCAACATTTTGCGCCACCATGACACCGTTTTGCACTCAAGACAAACATGAGGCTCGTCTCTGCCTTTTGTTCTTCCAGAGTTTTTTTTCTTTTTTTAAGGTTCTTTTATCTATTCTCACCGCATATAAAAGGTTTCCCTTCAGTCATTGTACCCTTATATTTCTATTATTTTTATGAGTTGACTCACTGAGTGTAATCGGAAAAGTTCAAATTCTGTTATTTTCCTAAGATGACACAATGAGTTGACTCGGCATTTAGGGGAAAGTTATTTTTGTTTCTTCTTTTCTTTTTCTCAAATTCAAAATGGGAGATTATGCGCAACCAAACGATGGTATGGATCTAGGAATTATTACCTATACTATCATTCCAAAAAAAAAAAAACTGATTAAACTAAACTCTACAAATTAGGCTCATTGGAGTATGTTCAAATTGGTCTTGTTGAACTTTCGGACAAATATACTCGAGTCAAGATCCTCTTACAAATATTATATCAAAGCTAGCAACGGCAGTTCAACTTCTTTTCCTTGTCACTCTAGATGTCAAAGTTCACAATGAGCAGCTAGCTAAAACGTATTGATGACCTTTATCTAGGGGTTATCCCACAAGTAATCTAGCTCTAGTTCCTTATTTTAAGGTCACATAGCCTCTCACGGCATACCATCAAATTTGAGAAATATATGATAGGCACAAGTATCTATCACCAACATATATGCTTTTACTACTTCTAGTACCAGAAATTATGGCAAAGGGAATAAGAAGACTGATCCTAATAAGATCTTGTGTCATTATTGCAAGAAATACCACCTATCTCATCCACCACCACGTTCTCTTCGTGCTTAGGTAGTGTCTACAAGTGATGATACAAATAGAACCAACCTATAGCTTTCGACTAGTAACATCCACTCCTTGTGCTAATACAACATAGTCATGTACAATAGCTCATCAACTTAGATTATTGATTCATAAGAGTGAGAACAAAAACCTTATGTTCGGCCTAGATACAAGATAACTCATAACCCATTTAGACTATATAATCAATATTCTAACAACTTGCAATGGACTCGTGAGTTCGAAATGTAGTCTTGTGTATCTCATCATCAAACATCCGAATCTCATGGTAACCACTTATCAAATCAAGCTCTACTCCCTTCTCTCCACATTCTACTTCATGTTGCTCGTCTCTTGCTCGTTCTTGATTGTAAATTTTTTTGGAGTAAGCATGAGTGTAAGAGTGAAACTCCGAGCAGCGTGAGAGTAACCACCTAGGCCAATTTTTCCGATTTTGCCCGATTACTACGCAATTTTGAGTGATGTTGATCCATTCTGATTTCTTTGCCCAACTATCGTCAAGTCGCCTCGATCATGTACCGATTGCCGACTAATCGGCGATTACTGAACTAGGAGACTGAGTTTTACAACACCGATGGTAATGGCATTGAGTGCTAGATAATACGTGTAACAATTCTCTTTTTCACCATTGCTAGAGAGGCAGAAGAACTTGCACTTGCCTTATATGTAATAGCAAGATTACTAGAAAACATAATTATGTGTAACTCTCTTTCCACATTGTGTTTTTCCCAAGAACTTTCTTTCCACATATTGTGTTTTTATTCTAGGAACGAACGAGTCTTTATCAAGTCTCCATCGGTATACGTATGTGAATTAAGTATTTGGAAGCTCATTGTTGCCTAGGCCATCCTTCTTTATATGTTTTAAAGCAGCTAAGACCAGACTTCTCTATTCCTGAGTTTACTTGTGAGTCATGTCAGCTAGAAAAGGCTTATGTGTCATCCCTATCCTATCCTCCAAGAGAGTATGGAGAAGTCGGTACATTATTTCTGTACTTAGGTTCATTTTGATATTTGGGGGCTTGTCCAATTGCTTGAACAAATAATTTTAAATATTTTATTACGTTTGTTCACAATTATTCTCTTGCAATCACAACGAAGTACTTTCTAATTTTTCGTGAAATTTATGCGTATGTTAAAATGCAGTTTGGTGCTTGTATTAAAACCCTTCGATCTGATAATTCAAAAGAGTCTGTTTTGATTTCACTAGTTTTTTATTTAAGCATGGTATAATATATGAATCGTCATGTGTGTATACACACCAGAATGGTAGTGCTAATCATATAAACAACCATTTGCTGGATGTTGCTCATACTATAATGATTCACTATAATGTATTAATGTCCCACAACGATTTTGGGGCCGTCCTTAAGGCAAATGATCTAATCAACCACATCTCAACTTCTGTTCTTGTAGGAAAAACACCTTTCTCAATTATATTTCCAAATGGTATCCCTTTTTCATTGTTTACTAAGATCTTTGGTTGTGTATCTTATGTCTAGGATCAACATCTAGGACATTATAAACTTAAACCATGTGCTATCAAGAGTGTGTTTCTTGGGTACTCATGCATCCAAAAAGGTTATCGCTACTATAGTCTAACTCCTTGATAATTAATACTTTGCAAGTGTTCTCGATTCACAAATATGTATGACAAATAGCGCCTCTCTTCCCACAATTCTACTTGCTATTCAAAAAGGCACTAGGAATTGCACCAGATATCCTATCCAAAATTATCTTGCCTACTCTAACATCTCATTTGAATTATGTGCTTACAATCACGTGCTTACATGACAGCCATTGATGACCACTTTAGCTACCCTGGATGGTTTTTGCAATGCGCAAGGCAATGTATGCCTGCACAGGAATCATGCTTGGGATTTGCTTCAACTTCCTTTTGGAAAGCGTACAGTTGGTTTGGGTGTTTACTATAAAGCTTAATCCTTATGGTTCATTACATCAACTAAAAGCCCGGTAGGTTGCCAAGGACCATTCTTAGACGTAAGAGACATTTTCCCCGGTGACCAAGCTGCCATGAATCATTGGCTACTCCAGTACTCCACCAATTAGTTGTCAAGAATGCTTTCCTTAACCGTGTTCTTGAGGAGGAGGTACATATGGAGCAACCACATGGATTTATGATTAAGGAGGCATCCAAAATATGCCGACTGAAACGTCCATGTAGGTAATGGTAAGGATCTCCCTATTTTCCATGTTGGCTCTTCTAATGTTTACTCGCCACATAAAAATTTTGTACTTTGAAACATCCTTCATGTCCCCCAAATCGCTTGATATCTACTTTCCATTCAGAATTCGTTCATTACAATATTTACTTTGAACTTCACTCTTGTTTTTGTTGTGAAGGACAACTCTACATACAGTATCCTATCCTATTCAAAGGGCTCCGACAGGAACAATCTTACCCCATTTGTCTTCCTCAACTTTCTTCAATAAACAAGGCCGCCATCTATGTTGCTCGTGCCTACTGCACAATCATGCACCAAAGGTCCGGCACATTCACCGTCTTTTGTCTACTATATTTCTAAATATTTTGTGTCAGCTCCACTTCTTTATCTACTTGTTGTAAGGCTTGTCAAATTGGCAGGTCATCGAATTCTCTTCACATGTTTCTACCTATCATAGCAAGCATGATTTGAATTTAATCTATTGTGATGCTTAGGGTCCCCCACCAATCTTATCATCAAATGAGTCATCGTTATTCACAAGTGTATTTGTCTCAAGCAAGCTTTGCGGACATGTACCCAACATATTTCCAAAGCTTTTCTCGGCATAGGCTTTGTTGGATCCGAAACGGATGCCTCATTATTTATTTATTCTCACGTGCCACCCTCTTATACGTGCAGCCCTCTTATACATGCTTGTTTATGTAAATCACATTATTGTAACCAAGAATATCTTAAGGCTGATAACAGTGTCGTGTTCATTCTCAAACTTACATTTTCTCTTAAGGACCTTGATCACTCAACCACTTTCATGCAATTGAAATCATACCTCAAGGACAGAACATCAATCTTTCTCTATCAAGTTACGTATTTGAGTTACTACAGCAAGCCAATTTCTCAGACTCAGAGCCATTCCATCCCACTATCAGCTTCTACTTTCTCATACTTATAAAGCTCCCTTTTCTGATCTGGTTACGTATCGCCAAAAAGTCGGTGTGCTTTTGTATGTCATGCTTACGCATGCGGATATTACTTCTGTTGTTAATAAAGTCTGTCATTTCAATATTTCATGCATGCCCAACTGAGAATCACTAGATTGCTGTTAAACAGAACCTTAGATATCTTAACTGTACAGCACAGTATGGAATTTTCATCCCTCATGCTTCCAGTTGACACTTTAGGCCTCCACTGAAAATCATTAAAAAGAGGAAAGTTTATCTACCACTTCACAGGCAGAGTTCTTTGATGTCGATTGGGTCACGTGCCCTATCCCTCCAATTCTTTTGAGTGAGAATCGAGGTGCAACTTATCTTTCAGCCAATCAGACCAAGCATGTTAAAGTCAATTTTCACTTTTTTAGCAAGTAGTTGCCGGAGGTGATCTTGGGTTCATATCTACACTTCATCAGATTGCTGACATCTTCACAAATCCTACAGCTACACCTCTATGTACCTTTCTAAGGTGCCATGCAGGTCAAAGCACAGTCCAATTATAATCAATCTATATAAATATTTCTTAAACCTATTTGGTAGCATACGACAAAAGAAATCATTAAGCAATCAGATAGGAGGAATTCTAGTTCTGAACATCTAGCTACTCAAGGATCCTCTCACCTGAATGGTCGCTGGTCAGCAGCAGTCAGCTCAGCAAATCGTCCCTTTGATATGATTTCCTTGTTGAAACCAATCCTTTCATATAGTTTCCCCAGATTGAACTTACCTAAAACAAAAATAGTGGTAAGCATACAACCTTGAAAGTCAAACATGCTAAAAAAACATCTACAAACTTTCATTTTGTTCACAGCATACCAACACAAACTATCCGCTAAAGATAAGTAAAGCATTACATACTGAAGACGCCCAAAGAAAATAATTGTAATACACAGACCACAAATAGTTTGCCTGCTTATTTAAGTAAAACTTGTGGTTAAATTTTTATTATTGATTTATGATGCCCCAATTGCTGACTTATTTGAGAAACTTAGCAAGTGTAACAAAAAAAATTAACTCAAAAAGTTAAGAAAATTACAAAGATACATTGATCTACCTGTGACAACACCAATTGAACCTGTCAAAGTAAGATTCTCCGAGAGTATAGTTTGTGCTGCCATGGCCATGTAGTATCCTCCACTAGCTGCCACATCAACCATTGATGCAATTACAGGCTTGGATTCAGCCAATAGTCTGATTTCCCTCCACATCCTGCACAAAATTAATAATTTACAGCTAGCCACATAAGAAATCAAATAGTCTAGTAATATTTTCTCTTAGTTGATCTTTGCTTTTCAAAAAGAATCATGCTTTAATTTAGGAATAAGAATATAAAGGTTAAATAACCAATGCCTTTTCTGGAGATGGTAGAGAAGACTTACAAGTCAGAAGCAAGAGCATCACCTCCAGGGCTATCAATCCGGATGATAACAGCCTTATACCTTTTTGACTCTGAAAAAAAAAAACTGAAGTTCATAAAATAGTAACTTATGATATGAATCACTTATCATGCGTCTTAACTCTTAATTGCCTTTTTCCAGGACAACGCATATTTTGTATACTTTTTGTAGAGGTGGCAACTTCAATCCATCCACTAACAAATGGGTAAAATCAGGCTATGTTTTACTACTAACCAGTAAAACTTTATTTAAAAAATAGCTAAAGGAGAAACAGATCAATAGGGTCAAACAGGTCAAAAGTCACCACAATGCATAAAACCTCCCAAATGAGGCTCTTCAAAAAGTTAGAAAATAGAAATTTTTAGCATAATCAGATTTTAGCAACCACATAAGTTTCTGGACCAGCCTAACCTGCACAAAACAATGCATCACTTTGACTAGAACCCGTACAGGCCCATTACCCAACCAGCCAAATTTGCCACTTGTTTTTAGTAATCTGTAATCTATGAACATAACTATTCAAGCACAAAAAGACCAGATTGGTTTAATTTCTTTTGCAGAACCCTACCAATAATCCTAAATAAAATAAGGAAGCAATTCTATGTTCCAGGTTACAATACAATCATTATGTATTCTATTTTGGTCCTTCAGCGTATAACTTTCCAAGATCAAAGAAACTATATAACGTTTTTAATACCTCTTACAGTGCGAATCTTTTCAATAAACTGTTCAGCAATGATGCCTGAACTTGGTGAACTAAATGGCCCTCGTACACGACTAATGCTACCAGAGGCTCTAATTACTGCAATTTGATCCTTGCCACCTGATAACCCCACAGTCCATTTCTTAACTCTAGAATACTTCCTGGGGCAATGTATTAAAAAAAAGGAAAAAAAGAGTAGTAAATAAGTTATTTGGTGCAAGCGTTCAAGAGAGAAGATGCATGAGATAGATAGACGTATGTATATTAATAGATGACCACGGGCTCATGTTTGAGTTGTTCAGGGACACCATGGAAGGTATAACATATTAAAGCTTGAACTGGGATAACAAGTGTAAGTTTTCATATCTAAGTATTTCAAAGTCACTTGAACTTGGGGTAGTACGAGTGGCTAGTGTGTCAGACTGTGTGTGTATTAAGAAAAACTATGTATTACTGAGTATATATCAATGATCAAGTACAATTATGCAGTCAATTATAAGAAGACTCATTATAACACATGCACTAAGCAGTTGTGACAAAATGGGTCGGTGGAGCATCATGGGCAGAGTGTCAATTTAACGCAACTTAATCAAGTAAATGGATCGAGATTGCCACCTCTAGCTAAGTATATATGAGGTAGAACTATCATAATGTGTGCTACAGCCTACTAGACTTGTGGCATTTAAGGTTAAATAGTTAGCATAATAACTTTAGTATTTCATGATCAATAAGGGCCATCTTATGATAGTAAGGACGCAGGTGGACAACAAGACCACATGCTTGGTGATAAGTGATTTAGTGTGAGTGTTGAAATTCAAGATGCAAGGATAAAGACTAATATTATCGATTGTTGGGCCAAGAACTAGGCCACAACTTGGGCCTAGTACAGGACTGGAACATGGGGTGTCCGCTTGGGCCCGACTTTGGACAACATTGCAGAAGCAATCAGGATCTTGGAATCAGTCAGGATTGGGAGTTTGGAAATATAAAATTAAAAATAAACTCATATTGCACTTTCCACCATAAGGACAAGGTGTCTTCCGGGGAAAATAGAAACATCAGACTCGTGCTATTTAAGATTAATATACCCGATATTACCATCTTCTAAAATAAATAAAAGACTAATTTGATAAAATTTATTAAACGATCTGAACTATTCATTTAAAAAAATATTTAATCTTGACCA
>JAUEJL010142649.1:0-10709 GCA_032274825.1 Drosophyllum lusitanicum | reverse complement strand
TTAGCGAGGACATGTCCTCGCTGAAACTAACTTTCGTCAGATCGCATGTTCCCAAGGTCAAGTGTGGCAGTCTTTTTGTCTTTATCCGACCTTTAGCGAGGAACATGTGTCGTCGCTGAAAGGTATTATGTCCAAAACGCTTTTTTCTTGTAGTGTTAGGGCAAATTGTATGAAAATATAATGAACTTTGTCTTAGTTACCATTGTATACAACCAACTTTAAATTTTTAAAAATAATACAATTAATTTTCATAATCCTCTTATTGTATGCAAACAAATTTTTTATGTGTCCGTTCCTTAGTTACTATTATATACAATGAACTTTGTCATAATTTTCATAGTATACACTATACAACAAGTTGCATACAATGTGAGGATTATAAAAGTTGGTTGTATTATTTTTAAGAAAATAAAGCTGATTGTATATAATGGTAACTAAGACAAAGTTTATTGTGTTTTAATGCAATTTGTTCTTAAGATTATTAATGCATTTTACTTTCTAGATCCCTTTTAATATTATTTATATATTTTTTTCTAAATTTTAGTTACAATTATTAATATAATATACATATTAGATTATTTTTATGTAATAAATATTTTTATTATAGTTAAATATTTAAAATCGTTTTTTATAAATAAAAAATAAATGAAATTTAGCCGTTAGATCATAAATTAAACCTGCACAAAGAAATTTTGGTTAAATTTATCTTTAATGACAATATATAAAGATTATGATGAGTTTGAGCTTTTATTTTTTAAAATTTATGGTCTTCTTAGTAAATTTTATAAATTTATACACTTATTTTATTTAAATTTATGCTCTAATTAATACAAATACATATAACAACACTAATACGTACGGTAATTTTGGGCTAATTATTATTTGTAAATAGTTTTTTAATTAGGAAAGAACTGGAGCAGCTACCCGGTCGGTCAACATTCTGTTTTTAGTTTTAAAAAAAATAGTAGAAGATCCGACTTGTTAAATTAATTTGTGGTTCTAATAAATTAAAAGTAGGTAAATTACTGGACTAAAGGAGAGGAACCGGTGAGCATGTGCTTCTCGATGATGTAAAGAAAATACAATAATACATTAATTAATTTAAGGGTTTTTTTATATCAAAATATAACAAACTTTGTATAAGTCATCATTGTATTGTGTATAACAAACTTTGATTTTTTGTCAATTAATAAAATTAACTTTTATAATCTACTTATTTTATTCAAGTTGTTGTATACAATTAGAACTTATACAAAATTCATTGAATAAAATGGTAACTTAAATTAGACATAGAAAAACGTTGTTTACAGATATAATAAGTGGAGCAAACGACACCTAATGGATGCTCTAACACTATAAATAACGTACGTACGATATTTATGAGTTATGTTGGGTTTATGGGGCTCATCGTTCCCTCGAGCCGGGTAAATCCGCGACTCTTAAACACACCGCTCTTGTAGCAATGCAGGAGCATCCCACATCGGTGAGGCAAGGGGGATTCTTCCTCCTTATTAGGAGGGAGAATCTTACTCTTACCAATTGACGCGTTTTAAAGCCGTGAGGGCAACCCAAAGCGGACAATATCGTTGGTCGGTTCCCTGGTTGCGATCCTAACAGTTTTTTTCCATCTAAGTTTATATGTGGGACAACTACATACTCATGTTGTTGCTATTAA
Source organism: Drosophyllum lusitanicum (assembly GCA_032274825.1). Lineage (NCBI taxonomy): Eukaryota > Viridiplantae > Streptophyta > Magnoliopsida > Caryophyllales > Drosophyllaceae > Drosophyllum > Drosophyllum lusitanicum. The sequence continues at coordinate 9,034 of JAUEJL010142649.1, read as the reverse complement.
TGTTGTTGTTTCTTTTAATTCACCGAGAAAAGACTGTTTGGTGACACATAAATGATTTAATAAACTGAATAATTTAAAGACTCTTTAAAAATTTGCTTTAAATGTCACAAATTATTTGATAAAAAATTTGCTTTGAATGTCACAAATTACTTGATAAAATACCGAGTGCTTAATAATTCAGGATATATTCATCGAAAGACAAAAATCAAACACACTGAATGTTGAATAAGAGTGTTATTTGGTACTTAAACCTATGCTTGGCAAATTGAAAATCATTGTTGAAATCCTTACTAGCCAAGTTTGAAACTAATTTCTTTTTAAAGTACATCTTTTATCATTTCACTCAAAGATCCATTGTCTATATCAACCATGTTTTGTGCCAAACAAAAAGGAGTTCATGAATTAAAGAAGAGCTTACTATAAATTAGTACAAGTCTCATTCATTTAGAATTTGGTCAAAAACAGAAAAAAGAACAAATGATTTGAACGAAGAAAGTGCCAAACTTATTCTGAAACTTTCCGAACTAACTATAAAACTGTAGATATCAGAAAACAAGTTTCATGATAATGAGATTAAAGATGACGCCAAGATATGAAATCTTGAGCAACAATCTTTTTGAGAAAGATCAAACAACCAGAGATATTCAAGATAAGTCTAAAAGAGAAAGATCCTATTTGTTAAAATTCAAATGTTAGAGAACGCTGTAAAATATAAGTCTTCCACTGAAAGAACTCTAACAAAATCAGTAGCTATCTTTCTTACCGAAGAATATATCTGTGCAAATCCAAAATGGTGTTAGAACCATTTCCATCATTTGAACAACTGTTCTCTGTGCTCATGTATGTGAGTCCTCATAAGTGTGCCTTGTACAAACCCCACATTTTTCTCGAGTCAAAAAGTGTAAGTCTTCCAAAGGTAAAGAAATTGACATGGTTCCTGTAAAAGTCCATACGTGTGAATTATCAAAGAGTGTTATGCATCTGAAAACCTCCTACTATACGGCTGCTTATTCTACAATTAAATCTTTTAAAGATAAATTTTTAGATCGAGAGGGTGAAGCTTTGGAGAAAACTTTGGAATGAGAATAAGAAATTTTTTGAAAAAATGAAAAGGAACGTCTTCTTCGAAACAATTGTGTTTCTATTTCTCATGCTACTCATCATGTTAACAAGAAGCGTGTTGCTCGTAGTGGTATGACCAAGGCTGCATTAACTGATGTTCATTCACATTATCATGTGCAGAACCAATTTCTTTATCATAGTGCTAAGAAAATTGGTGCTCATAATTCCATGAATCATAATTTTGTTCATCCATCTTTGTGTATTAGTAAAAAAAATCATCTTTGAATGCTAACACAAATGCATGTCTTCCACTTTACTTGAGATTAAATATTCACTTATGGTTCGTTCTATTAAACATTTCTTAAGACTTTCCGAAAAGAAAATTTGCACAAAACCACATCATTTTGCACCACTTGTCTACCATAAGAAGATATCTGTTTACAAGATTAAGGAGGACTAAAGGTTAAAAAAAGTTTCAAATCGATGTTAAAGATCAAGAGCTACTTTTGATGTTACAAGAATACTGAAACAGAAAGGTTCTCTCGACGATTATTTTGTGTTTATGCTCGAGATCAAATGCTCCTATGAAGAAGATATATTTTTGTGTTTATTTGTAGAATGTTAGAACCCGATTGTGTTTATTATTATCATTGTGTTTGTTAAATAGTTTCTAGTTTGGTTATTTTAAAAGTTCTGGGCTTATCGTGTAAATATAAATATATGGATCATGTGTGTACATATGATTATGGTATTTAAGCAATTAGTCGGTTAAAAGGTTTCCATTGTAGTCTTTTGTTCATTGGATCGTACATAGGGTATTGCATAAATTGTGGTTGCTTGATACTGGATTGATATCCTACAAAGAAGGAGATGGTTGGTTTTTACTTGGTTTTATTCACTGTAACTAATAAAAAAAGATGATAGACCCAATAGAAGGCTAGATATAGTAATCGAGTTTTGATTTTGATTTAAAATATCTAGACAAGTGAAATATAGTTTTAGCTTGTGTTGTGATACTTTAAACCAAAAAGACAATTTGTTTTTATGCTATTCTTTTGTAACATATATGCATGTTTACGCTCATTCATGTACGTATTAAAAATTGAATTCTGAAATATATATGTATATATAATACTCTAGCCAATCTTGATGTTATATATATATATATATATATATTGACTCATTCTCATACTATGTTGTGGCTTCCCCTTAGTCCTCTCACCACCTCTCATTCAACATCTGCTTACATATATACAAGCTTTGGATTGATCTAATTACCTTTCCTCTTGTTCTAAACCACCTCAATCGTAACTCTGCTCTCTGCCTCTCTTACAGAGACGTTTGCAGAGCTACGTACGTACATTAATTGAAAACATTTTAGAATGGCACCACCGATCCAAAAGTCAAGCTTCATCTCCGGCACCGTGGCTCAGTCCCAAGATCTTGATCATCACACCAATGACGGTTTGTATCTTTCGCCCTCTATTCATATCTAACCTTAATTATATTTTCTAAATATAAGACTATATATGCGTTGTGCTTCTCCTGTCTCTCTCTTCACAACTCTTTCTCTCTATCCATCTCTTCCTTTTCTATCTCTCTTTAAATATTTAAATAATTATGGGAAAGATGTGAAGGGATAGAAAGATGGATGGTTGGAAGGGATGAGAGGAGAGATGAAATGTGGAGTGATGTGGCTTTTATGTAGCGAAAAGGACGGGGGAATAGAAGGAAATTGGTATAACACATGGTCTAAAAAAAGAGTTACCTGGCCCGTCTTTGCGGGCCACTACCAACTGGTTCCACAACCAACATGGAGGAGGTAAATCACGGAACCCAGAGTTAAAAAGGGCATGTGTAAGGGTTTGATCCCTAGACTTTCGCTATGTATATATTTTATGTCTCCAACCACTATGCTACTATCACAGAGACTATATCTTCTAACTAAAAAGAGTGACAGACTAACATATGTGGTGATGGAACAGGATTAACAATTGATCAAGGGATTGCTTGTGTGTTGATGCTGGTGGCTTTGGTGCTAACATACCTTATTCACTGAGTCAGAGTTCTTCTTTACCACCCTCTGGTCATCCGTTGATTCTTTGGAAAGAATTAAAAAACGACTTCAAGAGTATCGTGATCAAGAAAGATGCAAGAGATCGAGTGGTTGTTGATTAGATCGAGTCTTGGAATCGTGTTTCTTGAAACGGATAATAATTGTAGTTAAAGATAGGTTGTTTTGAATCTTAGTTTGACGGGGTGGAAAGGATGAAATGGTAGAGAAAATGTGGGTTTAGATTCTTCATTGGAGTTTCGTGTTAATATATATGAATTGAAATCTTCAATATGAATCTAGTGCAATTTTAGTAACTTTGGTAAAAATTTTATTTATGAACTCTTTGATTTTGTTTGCAACGTTATTAATCATAACATGAACTCATGTTCAAGCTCTGCCCCTGCTAGTTAGAATCGGTGATTTTCACAAGTGAACTTGTAAAAGTGTCGATTTAGAATTTAAGTTTATTCTCGATGGATCATGTTATAATTTTCTAAAACAAGCTAACAACCAACCCAACAAGTATTCTGCTTATTTTTTGTTTGAAAGATGTTTTTATCTTTTATGTAAGTGGATGAGCAAACATAAGAGATGCAGACTGTTTTTTTTTGGTCGAATAACTAGAAGTATGTTGATGCTCTTCACTTCTTGAAAAGGACTTGGCTCATCCACTTCGCTACGATGACAACGTATGACCCAGTGTTGGTGTTTGTTTGACTCTCTGTTCAAACAATCGCCACTCGAAGTTCAACCTAGTCTGTTGTTGAACCCTGGTTCATGGCTTCATCTTTCTGTATTTATTGATGGCTGAACCTGTGCCACCAAGGTCGTCAAAGAATTCATAAGATATTTAGTGATGTGATAGTTAGTCGTGACACTCAGACTAATAGTTCTTGTTGCTTAAAAACCTAATTACGTTGTAACAAAAGCAAATGCTAAAAAGATAACACCGGAAAGAGAGGTAATTTTGTATCCAGAAAAGCAAAACACCACCTAAAGTTATCTGATGATACCATTCAAGGGTTTCTTTTCATAGAATGTAATAAACTAAACCTCATACTTGTACACTAGTGCACCTTTACAATTCTTCAACATACCCATCAGTGATGTAATCATTTCTCGCTTTTCAAAATTGTTCAGGATCAAATACAAAATTTTAACTCTTTTTGAAACCATTTCAACTAAAAACAACTTGACTATGTTCGTGTCTTCGTGGCTAAGAAATTTAAAGAAAAACAAAGATTAGTTTCGCTGTATCGAGGCAATGAGAAAAGCATCTAAATCTACCAACCACCAAAATTGCTAATCTGCATGCCCGTAGTTAAGTAGTAGCATGTATATATGATTCTCCTCCATCACCACCATAATCGGAGGGGTTTAATGGAATAAACACTTGTGTCAGCTGAAGTCATCATGACTCATGAAGTTGCATGTTGTTGATGATGTAGAGCATACTTCACAACCTCATAGAACGATACCACGATTCCAACAGATGGCCCTGCACGCCCCACACGAGGCCCCACCCCTGTAAATAGCCCCCTCATTCCCCCATCCCTGTTTCAAAACAACAAAAATGTTACAAAATCACATGCCAGCAGCTGCCAATGAGTGCAAACTTTGGTTTGGGCTCTATTAAAGATGTCGATCTCAACTCATTTATTTTTTTATAGATCAATCTGGGTCACGTTTCATCTTTAACCGGATAAAAGTCTTTTAAACAAAGAAGCTAAAAGAACAGGTTAAAGATTGCCCACTGTATTTTTAAGTCAAAACCTTTAAATACTATTTCATACAAATAATAGTTATTGAAATATATGATTTCTGTAATAATAAATAACACACTAGCTCTTTATAACGAAATTTTGAACAAGAAAGGTTTCCTGCAAGGCTGCCACCCAACCCAATGTCCCCTACTCCCCTGTACCAAAATATAATTCATTTTGATCTGTAAACCAACCTCGTCTAGTCACTAGTACCAAAAATACTCATTTTGCTATTTAATACAATATGATACTTGCTTTTGACGGGGAACATACCTCCAAACCTCCATTAGAGTCTGCCTAGTTGTCATCCTTAATGCTCTAACAGGATCCATCTGCAATTACATAAAGGGAAGCGAATAAATGTAAGTAAAAGATATAAACTTATAGTTGTTCATAAGCATTGTGTTTTGGATAACATATGCTCAAAATCTTAGCTTCAAGGAAATACCTCTATTTGTCTTCGAGTTTTAGCAACATCAAGTGGACATGTGGCGGCAGCAGCAAGGCTACCAGCAACAAAACCAGCAGAAAAATTCGCTCCAAGCACACTCATGGCATTCGCTTCCTCTCCCACCAAACTCAAGAGCCTTCTTCTTGCTGGCTCAAGAGTAGACCAACAAATGGCGGAAAAAGGTACATCACGAGCAAGCTGTGCCCCAAGGCCTGTCCAAAGAGCACGGTAATTTTTCACTGAAGTCCAAAAAGAAAAGAAACAGGGTCAGCTAAAATTGATATTTCATAGCACGCATAGACATGGTGTGTGCGTGTCTATGTCTGTCTGTCAGATTCAAAATCACACCATTGTTCTTCATATTTTCTGATGTCTTGACATTGGACAACACATCCAACAAGGTCTTCAACACCCCAGGAGCTTTCTTACCACCGTTGAAGTCTTTGAATGCCTATGTACAAAGCAGGGTGAGAAGGAGTGTACTGTGTACATGTTTCAATTTTTCTGTTCCTAAATGAAAATGATAAAAAGAAACACTATCAAAGGCACCTGCATGCGGGTTCTAGCAAGTTCTATAGGATAGCAGGTAGTGCAAGCCAATGAGCGTGACAATGATCCAGCTAGTAAAGGGGCGTATGGGGTCATGCTTGGAGCATTCTGAGCCGCAAACTCTTCAAAACAATTACGGAATACGTCATAGAAAGGTAGATAGATTCCCACCTGTTCAAACAAACCATTAAAGTTTAACGTAAAATTCAAACTGATGCTGCACTTTTCTGGCATCAATTAACCACATAATATTACAAAAATCTGATCAGATAATGAGTTACTTCATGAAGAGACTTACAGTTGGTACAGCCAATGCAAGACCAGCATTTGTGCCTCTCCATAATCTTGAAACTCCCTCCTGGAATAGATATATCAATAAGTATTAGAAATCTAATTTAGCTTGCTCACATACGATATGAGTTGGGTCTCTTTGGTCTTCCATTCTCCTATATCTCTCTCTAAAAATACACCAACCTGACAAAAAAAGTTTAAATACACCAACCTGACGAATAATTTTGTAGAAAACATCCAGAGTTCCTTTGTACTCGAAACAGTCTGGAGGACAGATTGACACTGTACCATGTACTCCAGCACGGGTGCATGATGGAGAACATCTTAGATCCGCAAACATCTATATAGACAATTAGACTTAATTTAGAAAATAATTTTTAATAACTAAACTTAAATTATAGATCAATTAACTATAAAGACAGTATATTGCTTGTATTACACACATTAAGTCATAACATATACTATAATTTAGAAATGACTGAACCACAAAGAAATGCCAATGATTTGTAAAATAGATACAAGAGTAATAGTGGTGATTAGTTAAAATTTATAAATAATGGAAAAAGTTTAACATATACCGTACACTGTTTCCCTAAGGACAAGAATGGTTGAACTGAATTTCAGTATTTCACAAATCATTATATTCATGACATTCCATCTCAAAGTGAACAACAAACAAATTGGTTTCACTATGCTCATGAATGCAAGCAAAAAGGTTGAGCTTTCAGTTACTACAGACTCATGAATGCAACTGCTCCTAAGTTATTTACTGTTGGAACATATAAGCTAACCCTTACTGTTTAGGGGTGTTTGCATGGGCATTAGTGTTTGGTAAAAAGTCATAAATTAGTATGATTTTTTTCTTGACTAGGGTCAATAAATCACATTTGGATTTTGGAAAAGGGGGTAAGAGCGTGAGGTGTGGCATATGAAATGACCAGGATGGGAGGGATCATGCCATCAAGAAGAAACTTTCCACACCACCATGGTGGTGGCTGGATGTGGTAGAGAGCACGCAAGCAACCAGTGTGGTGCAGTTTCTTTTTCCTTTTTCTTCCTTTTGTTCTACAAATTTTGATACCCAGAATACGGTGTGGTGGGGAGTGACCACACCACGGCCAAGTGGTGGGAGTGGAAAGCTGACGTGACACTCCCCTTACTTTAACAAGTTGCTATAAGAAAACCAATAGATGTTAAAATTCCTAACTATCGCTAACTTTGATTATCAGATTACTTAATCGTTTGTTTCTGATTCTTCAAGTCAAAGAAATTACTTCATAAACTCATGTACAAACACGACGTTCAGGTTAGTCAAGGCACAACATTAATAACAAATACAACAGCGGGCAATTTATAATGGTTAAAATACAACAGATAGTCAACTACTAGTTATAGAAAAAGCACAAAGTAGAACACTCCATGGTCCTGAACACCAAAAATATTACAACACGCACATACCATGTTTGGTCCAAAAACTGCCATTCGGCTGGTTTGATTAGTCATAGGATGCGAATAAGCAACACCAGCAGCCTGTGCCTGCAGCCTTGTCTGTAAAAATCACAAACACACATAAATATGTAGAATCATTACCATGGTCCTGAACACCATAATGAAGCTAAAGAATATGAACAACAAGGGCTACCAGCTTTTAAGGGTATTCCAATGGTTATCAAAAGAGAATGACGCCTTAACATGACTACATGTGTCAAAACGGTGCTTTTAAACTATAAAACTGTAATGCTTTTATAACAATTCATAAAAATATATTAAACATAGTGTAAAAAATGCCACAAAACCTTATTACCCGGGTTCAAGGTGTAAAAAAAATAAACTAAAGAAGCTTGGGAATCAACAAAAGCCCTCAAAACACAGTAAAAGTAAGGAAGAGAAACTGAGAAATTACATACTTTAGCGACATCAAGAGGGTTAACAATAATGGCGGAGAGGAAGGCGGCGCCAGCGGCGGATAAACTTCTCTCCGAAAGCCCTAATTTGTCATCGGACTTGGAGGGCTTAGGTTGTTGCGGCGGAGACTTAATCGGTTCAATCATGGTTGACGAGTCAGAAATCAACTCAAGTTCGTATTCATGGGTTGCATCACGTGAAGATTGATCGGAATTCATGAACAGATTATTATGGTCATATTGCGTGGATTCGTTATTGTTTATCATTTGGCGTCAATTCAAAACTTTGACCAACAGGAACTTAATCTCCTGAAACAAAATCGATGTGTATATACATCGTTGGTTAATTGAATCGAGCATCATGTTTGGTATGTGGATTATAGAAAGAGAAAATACCTTTTGATCGCAGCTTTTATTGAAGAAATTTACAGCAGAAGGCAGGAAGAATTGATGTATCCAAAATGGCTGGAGAGCAAGGAATGGGGGGATTGATTCAGAAAAACGCTCCCACTCCACAAACAAAATAAAAATATAACTGAATCAAAATTCGTCCTGTGAGACTTTATATTAGGGCTGCTTTCAGACGTGTCAAATTCTAGACAAACCCCTTTTGCGAGGTCTTCTATTTTCTTCCTTTTCTTTTTTTTTTCTTTTATAGGGTTACTAATTTTACTTCGATCTCTCTGATACTAGACATATTATATTACTTAATTACAGTTTTTGATACAGGTCATATACTCGTATCAATCATATCAGGGGTTAAAATTAGACAATCAAGGAGGTCTAAATAGTTTTACTCTTTTCTATTTCCATTTTCAAATTACAATATATATATATGGAAAAGTTCAAACGGGAACTGTTTTTCGTACGAAAACTGCGAGAACCAATCTTAGTCGTCCAATTCCCCCTCCTTCAATTGGATTGTCCACCCATGAATTCCTTACATGCACCTTGCCAC